>JALLPI010000728.1:0-15516 GCA_036939935.1 Cyclotella atomus | reverse complement strand
GTAGGGCCTATGAATTTTAGGTACGTTTTGGGTTTCTGACGCAGTCCTAAAAATCTTAATCGTAATTTTTAGGGTTTACGGTTTAGGAATATTGGGATGGCTCCACTCTTCATGAGGAAGCGGACCAAGAAGAAACATCTACTAGGATGGGAGTACGTAGGAGAATACATAATTCGCACTTTTTTGTACGTATGACTTGAACTAATTTCATAGCTTATCCTTGTCAGCGTCAAATTTCATTTGCACTTTCAAACGTACACTTTAACTCGCCTCTCGCCTCACCATTTCGATTATCGATAACCGAGCCGTTGATGGTTCACCACTGCAGCAACAATTCAAGGATGCTTCAGTTTCAACTCCCCGTTCGCAGCACGCGCATGCCATACAGATTATCTAGCTGTAGCATGGGGTACCACGCACTAAAGAAGAAGTAGATGGCATAATTGAAATTGCTCTGAGGTCACTTAGTAATCCTACTGGTCATTGGCATGAATATGTTGCAGATGTAAGGGAGCAAGTTCAAGGCATTCTCAAGAATGAGCCCAGCTCTGCCGATGCCCAAAAGTTGAGATCATTTGGCTTGGAAGACCAAAATCTTACTAATCAGGATTTTGTCAAGAAAGTGGCACGCTGGGAAAAGTTTTACGAGCACACACCAGTCGAGTTCGTTAGATACGATGAAGACATGTACGAGTTTGTAAAGCAAGGAGAAACAACACATGATGCGGATGGAAAGTTGGCAAAAAGTACCGGCAAGCCGTGTGCAAATGCTTCTGATTGGTATGCTGTTCTAGACCAAATTGTGGATGGTTGAGGAGAAAAGAGGGGAGAAATGGAAATTGAGGGCGAGAAAGATATCACAAAATAACGTCGAAGGCTGTCGAAGGTAAAATTGTTATTGTAGATTTGTGTCATCATCTTCTAGATCTATTGCTTGCCATTTCGTACATATTCCCAAATCCTCTGTAGATCCAACATGCAGCAAATGCACACAGCCCCGCTTTGCCGCCCCATCCACCGTTCCAATAACCCCAATGAATGCTCACCCCGTGAATCAAACCAGCTATGAGTCCAGCCCCTGCAAATGATGCCACCAAACCAACTGCAGATTGTGGTTGTGCAAATTTTGCTTTGCCTGGCGCGTTTCCATACATTAACCTGGATGGTAAAGACATCCCGACAAAGGAACCGCCATACAATGCTAATGTAGCAGTTGGATCTTTGAGAAACAATGCACCCAACAATCCAATTACTGAACTAGCCCTGACTGGATCAGCAGCAGCGGAATCATCACTAGACTCTCGCAATAATATAGTAGCAGCAGCTCCAATTGCATGATAAATCGTCATTGTTGCAACAGTTGATTGTAAGCCTCCTTTCCAAAGACCTCGTCTAATCTTTCTCCCAACAAAAGCCACACGCTGGTACTTTGCCAATAAACTGGTTGCCAAAAATGCTGTAGCCCCCAGTCTTCCGCCAATACCAAACGAAAAGTTTTTGATGTGAATCAATACTTCATAGCTGATAGAAGTAAGTGCACCCAACAACATAGCCATACTGAAATTGGGAGCTAAATGTCCCCCACTCATGCCTGCAAACGATCCACAGAATGCAGCTTGACCCAATCTTCTATCGAGACAAGTAGAAATCAGAAGAGTAATCGCACTTGATGCCAATACCGGTGAATACCCATTGAAAAGATGCAAATACCAAGTAGCCAAAGCCGAAAGGATTGTAACCGTTACACGAGTCAGCAGAGTAGGAAAATCGGGGCTCACTGCCGGAGGATCTCTTGCCACCGGCCACTTGATACCATGTAACAATGTAGTGGCAGAGCTAGGAGAAGATGCTTGCGATGATCGCTTCT
Organism: Cyclotella atomus; assembly: GCA_036939935.1. Classification (NCBI taxonomy): domain Eukaryota; phylum Bacillariophyta; class Thalassiosirophyceae; order Thalassiosirales; family Thalassiosiraceae; genus Cyclotella; species Cyclotella atomus. The sequence goes on along the minus strand of JALLPI010000728.1, from coordinate 13,649 downwards.
GCTTCATACCAGGCGATACATTTTCTTGCGGAGAAGCTCCTGATAAAGCTTTGAAAGGACGTGCCTTTCCCGGAGTGGCTTGTGATCCAGAAAACAGTGGTCGCTGCTGTCCTCCCCCAGATGGAACGTCAAGCAAACTTTTAGTTTCAGCCTCGTGGGCACGCCATGGAGGTAGATATTCAGTGATTTCGGAATTGGTGCGAGAAGAGGAAAACTCATCTTCCCAGTTGCTGTCACGAGAACGTGGACGGGCAGCAAGCGTCGATGGATGTGCGATGATTGAATTCTTGGGCGTGAGAGCATTAGTGCTTATGGGAGCGAGAGAATGTGTTGAGCCGCAAACTGAAACAGCCGCGATCATGAGAATGAGCGGGGAATTGCGTTGATTGGACATTTCCTTCTTCTCTCTCGTCGGTGCCGCCATCTTGTGGCGTTGCCTGCCTTGTGCAGCGCTTTGTGGAGTTTGGGGTTTCGTCTCGGTTTCGATTCAGATAGGTAGGTAAAACTACTTTTTTAATCTACCTACCACCTTTCGTGATATTTAGTTAGATTTGTTGTGAAGCTGAATCGTTCCTCCACTTTGACCTCTTTTGACAATGGCATCCTCTTCGGTAACGACCACGAAGACAGACGTTTCAGCGCCACAAGATGCAAGTGGCTTCAATCAAACCAAACGCCACTGGGCGAGAGGGTTTCTATGGGCTACTTCCATTCTTCTAATATTTGACAAACCATTGTTCTCATTGGCCACGTCCTCATGCGCAGTTTACGTTATGCATGGAGGCAAGTGGCTTTCCCAGAAGAATATGAAGTGGATGGCCGCATCGATCGTGTCTTTCTGTGTCAGTCTGTATGCATTGGCCTTGAGAGTAGAGTCCGACTTTGTCGATGAAGAACGCGCGTATGAACTGAAGGCAACGTTGAGTATCAAACACAGGATTGCAGAAATCATATGGGGAGGTCTGTTGTTCTTGTGCCTAGTCATTACAGTCAAAGAGCATGTAGACAAAGCAATTGAAAAAACATCAATGGTGGTAGATGATTTGTCAAAGTCGTTGGGTAAGGAGAATGGTCAGAAAAAGCAAAGTTGAGAACCTCAAAACTCTAGAGATAAGACGAAAGGAAATTCCAGGTTGTCAATATATGTTCTTTCAGTGTAGAAAGAGGATGAAAGAAAATTCCAGACTGTCAATATATGTTCTTTCCGTGTAGAAGTATCTGATTTAAACAGGTCATTAAACATTATGCTTGAGTGACAAGGAACTCAAATATCTTAATCCGTTGATTGCTGTTTGATCAGCTACAGCAGTCAACTCTTCTCCTCTTGCAGCAGCTATATAGGCAACTCCCCCAGCAGTACCCAATGCGACATCTGCCGGATTGTGTACATCAGATTCTGCCAACAATCGGTCCAGTGGAATTGCACGTACTGCTTCCATGCCCTTGCGTCTAGCTTTGTCGCTTGTGCACATGATGTGATTCACTGCATGCGAGAATCCAAAGTAGAATATACAATGCTCGGTGTTGCTGTTTGATTGTTTTGCTGCAGCTTCGGCATATGCTTGCATTCTCTTCTTCGACCCGCGTTTATTGTTGCTCTTTTGGTGCCGGTTCAGAATCTCATTTTCGAATTGCAGGATTTCCTGGGCGTGATGAGCCGTACCAGTGAATGAATGCATCGCAATAGAAGGAGGGAATTTGTTTCGAACAAATTCTTGCAGCGACATGGCGTCATCGTGAGTTTGTTCAGATTCTCTGGTATTGTATAATTCTATTGCATGATGTAATATCTCAGTGAGAACCTCCATCAAAGATCCATGCATATTGACACAATGAACAGTAACCGGCCTAGACCATTTTGCAGCCAGCTCCATCTGTTTACGAAATACAATCTTCTGCAATTGCAACGCAGTTGCCTTCCCACCAAGCTCCATAGGAAACTCACGTACAAATCTTGCCATTTTGCATAGACCAATCTCGCCAACAACAAGGTTTGGATGTTGTGAGATTTGTTGTTCTAATTCTTTAAGCCAATCCCAACTTAGGTACTTTTCTACGTCCTCCTGTTGATTGTCTTCAGCAAGTATATCATTCAGATACCATGGATGAATTCCCAACGCAGGAAGTATAAACTGCGATTGTGATGCGAATGTTAATGTATCTTTCCAATCTAAAGGAGACACGGCACATGTTAGTGAAACAACTCTGCCTTCTTCCGGTGCGTTCGGATGAGACACATCTGCGTATTCAATGTCTCTTTGAAGATGCGGGTGCCCATGAGTATCAACCAACACAATTTTATGATCTTCGTTAGATATCATCTTCATTGCATCAGCAGGTGACATGACATCAACCACTTCTGTCACCACTTCTTTGTGTGCGACAGTAGAGTATTGACTTGTCTTATCATCTTCAGTCAATGGTAGAAACAAATCTCCCCCTACGAAGGCGCAGCATGGACAAGGAGGCGTAGTCATGCTAGTTGAAAGGAGCTGTCCAAAAGTTCGCGGAGATCGCGACGACGATGATGTTGCAAATAACAAATAACGTAGTCTTATCTTGATCATGAGAAAAGTCTTGACATAAAAAGGTGTCACTTCTGCGCAAAAACGAAGGCGACTGGAGAACAAATACTCTGCGATACAATGGAGCTGCTGCTAAGTTGCTTACACTGTCCCGGCATAGCCATACGAATACAGGCAACATCACCCTAAATTAAGAGTTATATAAATTGAGCATGAATTGAGATACTAAGATACTAATTTAAGAACAAATCGATGTCATTGTATCTTCCCCACCTCTAATTGATTATTCAGGCCGACATTTCACCTTTCAAACTCAAACGAACAACGAACAACGAAGAGAGGCTCGGCAGCAACGCAACCGCATGCAGGGCTCAACCCTGCTCAACCTCGACCAGGCAGCCTCCACCTCTCTCTAGAGAGATAGATACCTCACCAGAAGAGCCCCTTATTGATACTTATTTACAAACATTAGTTTGGTGTCTGGTATCGTCTTCTTTGATCGATTGTTGAGTGGTGCACCAGGTGCACCGTAGCCACATAATATTCTGTCATTAGAACACCTTTGCGTGGTTAGCTGTGAGCTGTGGGAGCCATGACGACAAAAAGTAATCAACCTACCGGGGGAAATGTCACCGCTGTCACCAGAAGCGCGAAGAAGCCCAGTTATAATGATCTATTACAAGAAAATATCGAATACGCTGAACGTGTGAAGCAACTCCAGAGAGAATTAGACGAGCGCCGAGCAGAAAATGGATATATGTCACATGATAATACAGCTGCATCGCACAGTGCCACGTGCAGCGAGATCACATTGGTGGAGAGGGGCACAACAAACCATAACAATAAAGATGACAACAATTACCGAGACGAACCGGAAACAGATAAAGAAAATAGAGCATCATGGAAGAAGTCCTGTGATGAAAGTGCTGCTTTGATCTCTTCACTGTCACAGAAATTGTCTGAAACAACTAATGAGAGAGATGAACTCAAAGGATTGGTGCATGAACTACGCTGTCAAATTGATGATTACAAAGCAATATGTGGGAGTCTCGATGATATATCAGAGCTAAGACATCAATACGATAGTTTGCTCAAGGATAATTACGAGTTTGTCAACAACATTGAATATGCAGAGGTAATGTCTGGAAATGCAAGTCGAAGCATTAACTCAGAACAAAGCAGGAGAGAAATAGATCGCATCTGCAATGACTGGAGCTCATTTATGTTGGATTTGAAGGCAACAGATAACACAGAAAACTGTAGCATACAACCATAGCTTACTCAACATCAATCACATTCATCTAATCTTTTGCAATCCAAATCATCACAATGTTGGACAACGAAGCATAGGTGCCAATGAGAAAGAAAACAAACCCTAACCAAAAAAGTATGTAGCATCTTAATTTCTTCTTCCAGTGTTTTCCAGACAAATCATGCCCCCAAAGCTTCCACATAAAAGCTGGTTGTTGAGTACTCAAACTTAGCAGGGGCTTCGGTGACGATGTAATGTTCATTTCACCTGAAGTAGTTCTCAAATGCTCAATTAGTGCTAGTTCCAGCATCGGCGGGATCAACAATGCAGAACTGCTACCAGCAATTGCTCCAGCCAGAGATATCAGTGCCTGCACATTTGGCACAGCCACAGCAACGAGATAAGTCAACATTACAAGAAGGATTCTTAAAATAAAGTTGCAGCTCTGTCCAGACCATTGAGGGAGCACTTCTGTAATATTGGACATGAATGAAGTCCTCAAGTTATCGAGTGTGTCCTGAGGTGGTGGACCAACGGATCTCTCATTGCTCTCTTCTTTGGTCAAGTTATCATGATTTGATACGTGAAAATTCTCAAATTCAGTATCATGATCTGCAACATCGTGTTCGGGCAGCGGTGGCATGGGCTCAAACCCTGTCAAGTCATGTTCCTCATCTTCGTCTACCACTACATCAGGCTCGCCCAATAACATTGACCATGCTCTACTGAAATCTGGGCCAAGAATCTCCACGACGGGAAATAGCTGAATTGGATACGTGAAGAGGACCGATAAGCTCACTGCCACATTTGCAATCATTACAAACAGAGTTACTGTAGCGTTGTTGGCGTATTTCTCCAGCAGGAATGCCGTGATAGACCCATTGTCCACATCTCCAAAGGCATAGACACATACATTTGACACTGTTGCAAGAATCAGAGCGACAGATGCCATGGCACGCCAAAACACTTTCTTGAACTTGCGAGGTTCTGCCATACTGCTCTCAATTGGCAATATGAGACAAATGCCTTCATAAGAGTACAGAATTGCACATAATGCCAACGGTGCTGATATCCAATTAACTTCCACTGGATCTGTTGGTCTATCTTCCCAAACCATCCCAATAATATATGCAAGCACTCCAAAGCCTGCAAATAGTAAAAATGTCCCAGCCGCCATGATGGGAGTCAATGCTAGGAAAGAGATGTAAGAACCTCTTGCCAGAAAGATGATACAATATCAGCACTAACTTACCATTAAGACTTGGTATAAACGATAGCCCCATAATAAACGGAAGTGCCAAAGTCATAACCCCAATATGACTCATGAATGCATCTGGAATCAATGAAGGCACCAACTCGCATACTGCAAAAATGTTTTCCCCAATGAACGAAAAGAAGACTGTACAAATTGCTAGTTGTTGTGTACAGATGCATCCTGATACAAATTTCTCAAAGTTTTTCCCAAATGCCCATTCTCCTACATTAGGATAAGTTAGTGCACTGGATGCCACTGATGACGATTGAGATGCAGACTCTGTTTCTGCCAAGGTATTGTTGTGCATATTCACTCGTTCAATGTACCGTTTGATTTTGACGATGGTCATGCAATTGTATGAGCTCCAGATAGACATGACAGCAATGAATATTGATCCACCCAAAAATCCAACTTGCGATACTGCCCATGGCAAGGATAAGCATCCCGGGCCAAGATATCCCTTGAGCAAATGAATGTAAGTTTGTGATACTGACGATTTTGGTTCCAAATCGCCGGGTGACGTGACTGTCCCCTGAGTTGCATCGTCTCCGTCTGCTGATAGTGGGCCATCGTAGTCAAGAGTTTGCTTACGAGGTGAAAAATAGTCTTTGCTGTTGCCAGTGATGGCAGTGTAGTCAGCTGTTGCCCAGCTGTCACTTCCTAAGAGAGGTGTTGTAAAAGATGATGCATCTGCGCTTTCTCGGCTCATTTCGCGTTGCAAAAAATGTATGATGTGTTTACTAAGCCATTAAAACTGTGCCTGTACTTTAATTGGACGAAAGCGGCTCCTTCTGTGATGTGGTTGATAGGCAGGTTGATATGAAGTTGTTCTCATTGCATATCGGTCCCATCCGATGAATCGCGAATCGACATTCTCACTCGTGACTGCCGTCGACCACCACATAGGTACCATACACACTCCATTGATCCATCATCCAATCACCGATACCTTTTGCCGCGCAACGCCGACCACAATCCGAACTCCAACCCCGCTCATCGATCTACGGGCGTGCATCTTAACTCTGCTCCTGCCATAGATATGAAGACTTTAGCGACGATCTTTATCCTAGCTATCACTCTGACACAGCAGTCAGATGCATTCAGTACTTCAAAATCAAATGTTCATGTGAATGTAGAATCTCGAAGAGCAAAAGCTTGGAAACAAACTGCGGCAGTGGCTCCTATCATCTTCTCGGCATTTGCATTTGCGTGGTGCACACCTCCTGCAGCGAATGCTGGAGACATCACCAAAGGCAATGAAGTATTCTCTGCAAATTGTGTCGGCTGCCATCGTGGTGGACAAAACTTTGTGAAGGAACAAAAGACATTGCAGAAAGATGCTCTTGAGAAGTATGTTGGATTGGACACAGATAAGGTCACAAAGTTTTTCAAGAACAGCTTCGTTCACAAGGTGGTGGGTGGCAAACTCACGGATGAGGAAGTGAATGATGTTGTGTCTTATGTCGTTGATCAAGCGGTGGGCGAAAAGTGGTAGGTTAAGTATTGGCTTGGAGGTTCAAAGGGAAAGAAACTTATGGTCTACGTGTTAAACGTCTTCTCTAGTAATACAGTGCGCTTCCCTTCTAGCTTAAAGTTCTCAATTTCTTTGGCCACGAACTGCCTGAATATATCGTCTTCATTCTTGATGGATTCAAGCACCTGTTCGATTCGGGGAATGATGTGAGTATATGAGTTTAATGCAGCAGATAAAAACAGAGGCACTTACCTTTTGCTTTTGTTTCAGAATAGCTAGTCTTTCTTCTTCTCGTCGTATCGCGTTTTCTTGGCATTGCTGCTTTTGCTCCGCTCGTATCTGAATCTCCTGCTGCCTCTTGGCTTGCTGCTTCCTACGTTCTAATTCTTGCCTCTCGATTGTTATCTTGTTTAACTGGTCGATATAAAGCTTGGAAAGTTGTCGGTCCGCCTCCTCCTGCTCCTTTTTGAGCCTGATTTGTAGCTTTCTACTCTGATCTATGGCTACTTTATCTTGTTCTTCCTTCCGGCGCTCTGCCTCGGCCCTTTCGAGCTCTTTTTGGCGTCGCATTTTTCGGTCACGTTCAAAGATGGCGAATTCTCGTTCAGCACGCTGTCTCAAGTCCTCGGAAGCCCTGTCGGAAAGAATCTTTCTCACGGCCTGTTTCTCTTCGAAATGCTTTTGTTCCAATGCCAATCTTGCTGCATTGATACTGTTTTGACGACGAACTTCCTCCTCGCATTTCTTTGTTAACTCTTGTTCCTTCTTTTGTAGCTGCTCTTTTCGTGTCTTTAACAGTATTTCGTTGGACATGATTTCCGCCTTTGTCTTTAACCTTCGTTCATTCTTCAACTGCGCCTCACGTTTTTCGGCGGCTGCATCATCCGCGGCAATCTTTCTGATTATCGCTTCCTCCTCTGCCCGTTTGCGCTGCTGTTGCTGATGAATTAACTCAGCACGTTGATCCCTTTGGCGTTGCAAATCATCGGCAAGCTCCTTTGCTTTTCGTGCGGCAATCTCAGCATTGGCCAATGACTTCTTCTCCGCCTCTTGAATATTATTCATAACTCCGAGATGACACTGTTTTTCTGCCTCAGCTTCACGTATACGACGTTCTTCATTTTCCTTGATTTGGGAATCTCGCGTATCCAAGGTTTCCACAAGCATCACTTGACTTCGAAATTGACGCAGTTTCTCGGTCTGCTCTCTAAGCAATTGATCGGCATGAGCAAGCGTCTCGAGCCGCTGCTTTTCACGAAGAGCTGCTTCCTGCAAATCCTGTTGCTTCCGTCTCTCTTCCTCAAGTCTCTCCTTTTCTGCTTTCCATTCTATTTTAGCCTTACGAGTTGCTTCAAGCGTATCTTTCCATCCTGCCACTCTATTGTCACTAATCTCTTTCAGCTGCTCTCTTCGAGGAATATTGCTGTTTGACGTTTCATTGCGTTGATTGCATTCGACAGACGAAAGGATCCGATTTAGATCGTTACGTGATATTGTCGCCATGATGCAAGCAAAACATTGACCAAAGGGTTGAACAAAATCAAGCAAATGCCTGAATTTCAACGACTTCGATTTCTTCAAAATATTTTGCGGGAAACTGAAAAAGGTAAATAATTCTTGAAATTCCCGAGAATGCTGTGATCCAGCTAGACCAATGAGCTGTCCTGTTCATTCGGTTCAGAGTTTTGATGTGAATTTAACCTTGAACCATTGTAATTGATGCATTATACACTTCTTTGGAATATATCAAATGAAACGGCTGACAAAGCATGTTCAGCCGAATATTGCTCACACACAGAACCACAAGCCACCGTGGGCAATGTTAGCTCCAAGTCAAGATGTTCAACATTCTGCAATGATGCATTCGGTACTCTCTTTGGAATCATCACAGCATCATAGAACCTCAACTGCTTCGAAACTCCCTGAGCAATTCCCTGCTCGCGGATCACATCATTGGAAAGCAGAATCCAAGCAAAAGTAGGTAGCTTCAACGTACTATCGTTCACTGCACCCCCATTCACGCCCTCATAACGGTGAATATGGCCAAGGACCACGGATCTACCCTCGCCAAATTCTCTAGCAATACAAGAAACAGTCACATCCAATTCAGACTTGGCAGAATGCCTGGCATCAAACTCGGTACCACCACCACCACCACTACGGCGTAGTTTCCTCATCGTGAGTTGTCCACTGCGCAATCTCATAGCCATGCGTTGATCATTGCTCCGCAAGGAACGCATTCTTTGGATTATATACCCCGCCTTATTGCCACCGCGAGATGATTGCGGTTTGGTTGTATCGTGGATGAGACTGGATCTGAGTGATGCAAATGTTGATACTGGTGCATCTGCCGGGATAGTAGAGTCTGGAGATGGATTGATACCCTCTTTTTTGCGTTTACCTTTGGATAAGAAGCTGGGAGTGCATTCTAAACTGCGGACATCTTTGACTGGTTGTGGTTTGTCAAGAGATTTGCGAAAGGAATGCCGTGTTGTTAGCTTGGTGGACTTTTGGGTGGTTTGGGTTGAGAATAGAGTTCGATTTGGTAGAGATTGCATCTGAGTAGACGGCGTTTGGAGTGATGATTTCTTGATTGTCGATTGGAATGTGAATCGGGGCGTGGATGATTTGATGATTGAATATTGCCTTTTCTTTGTGGATTGTTGGGCCTGCAACTTGTCTTGTTGCTCGGCATTTGGTCCAAAGAAATGTTGATTCAATGTTTCGTTGTCATCCACAGGTTTATTAGTTATGGTTATGTCCCCGCGTTTTGGACTTGGCGCATTGTAATGCTCGTGATTTTGACCATGTTCATGTTGCGAAAATGCTGGATCGCTGCACTGTGAAAATGAGGGTTCGTTGTAGTCAGTCGACTCTTTATTGCTCTCTTCTTGTTTCTCGTCGTCTAGCTGCTTCTTCTTCTGCTCTCTCTGATTCAATAATCTATCAATAGAGTCAAATGGATTTTCTTCGGCATGATCCACATCATCAAATTCTCCGTCCCAATCGTGGACAGCAGGTTCTGATGCGATGCGCCTCCGTTTGTTGGCCGCCAGGAGTTTGCCCTGCCCCCATTTTCGTTCGGATGAATCATTCATCGCGATGGCTTGCACTGAAGGCTGTAGGAAAGGGGAGGAGGAAGGGAGAGAAGAGGGAGGGAGGCCGAGGCTAAAACATCAAAGGTGCGTGTATTGAGCATACTATGGTGTTACCTTTGGAATCGGCTACTTTCTTTCCCGCCAAAAGATGGCAGCAAATTAAAAAGTAAAGCCAACCATGGCAGCGAGAGAGGAAGTCCTCGCTTACATACTGCATACGCTATCATCTACAATTATTAGCCCACTGCGGCTGAGCAACGATGGTTCGGTGATAGTTGCTTCGTTCGAGCATGAGGACAATGAGATGAGCGGCTGCGATTGGTTGAAGACGGCGTCGCATTTCCGTCTCGCCACCGCAAGCGATTCTGATGTAGATAAAGTTATGAAGTCCATGGTAGATGAATCAGATATCACTCTCCATGATAAAAAGATCATTTGGATGGCCGGGTTGAAACTCGTTCATCTCATTGTGAACAACATCATGGTTGAGAACATGTCTGACGATGCGTTAGAACCACACATTTTGCTAAGCACTCTAATGGATTCATATTACCACTGTGACGATGACGGAGATTTAGAAAATGTGGACAGCAGTGAATCTGACCCTAGCAACGCCTCATCTAGCCTTGCCATGTTCCAGTTACGGTCAATCCTTGCAACAATCGCCATAGAAAAATCAATCAAAGTCACTCAGTATGCAATTGAGACATCAGCAACTACTCGTTGGAGACGTCTGCGAAGCATGGTCGATGATGTTACTTCTCTGTTTAAGAAGATGCTTATCAATCAACTTGACTCGGCTCTTGATTGCGAATCTACACATGCATTGCAACACATAATTGTGATTGCTACCAACCTCTTTGTCAAGAAAACTTTTCCGGCATGCAGAGATCTGATAGAGATACTACTGAACCACGGGACAGATGCAGCATTCACAACTCGTGTACTGCAGACAAGTTACTGTTGCTACGGCGTGCTGACATCGCTTGCTGTGTTACTATTCGTTTTTGGAGAAGTAAATTCTGATGCATTGCATATGATAATTAGATGCTTGAGTGATCCAAAGACTGATTTCATCTTCAAACTGATGCTTAAACAGCAAGCTGTTAGAAGCAGTGATATAATGCGAAACGAGACAAGATTTTGTCTTTGGGATAGCATTGCAACGCACAAATGCAAAAGAGGCTCTGATTTGTTGGAAGACATACTGCTCTACCCTTGCGTTCGTGTGACTCGTAACTTTTACGCTTGTATGGTAGACAACAGCGAAAAAGACGATGACGATTCTGATGAAAGTTCTGAAGACGAGCAGCAAGACGAATATGATTCATTAGGTATTGCAGTCATTGCATTTACTCTTCATCAAAATGCACCAATTGCATCAGCATACAACAAGGAGCAAAGTTGGACACTTATGTTTCCCCACGTGCACATCTTTTTAAGTGGGATGCACAGAATGTCCTCAACTATGAATGATTTGAGTAGAGACGACTTGAACGAAACCAAAGTCATTAACGCTGGTCTCGCGATGCTTGACGAGCTGATGCCAAACGCCGCAGAAAATGTTGAACAATACTCTGATTCATCAAGCTCGACATGTGATGAATCTTCAGTCGCATGCTGCACAATGATCCTGGTGGCAACAGTTGAATCGTTACTATCAACAGTGATCAGACTATCGATGGTTGAAGCATCGATACACAACAATCCGAACACCATGCCTCTAAAATATTCTTCTCGCAAAGTGGTGGCGATGGCAGAAAGGTTACTCGATTTATACAATCCTATTACGCGTGTTCGAGCCCTGGCTTCACTTGCAGAAAAAATGAGGCGCGCTGAACAATCAAAGGTATTGCTTCCTAGGGTTTTGGATTGGATTCGACCAGTTATCATGTCATTAATGAGTGTTGACGATCGGATTGCTGGCAGCAAGGCTCATAGTATATCTTACAATGACACGGCCATAGTCATTGTGGCCATCACAGATGTAATATCGCCGTTGATGCGTGAATTGGAGTTTGCATTTGATACATCCAAACCTCCACTCCCAACCCATCTTTCGGATTTCATGTCAATGACTGAGTCATATACGTCTTTGCTCTCAGTCTTTCGATCAATTAGAATGTGGGTAAAGCGAGTTGAAAGTGGTGCTACCAATTCGATCAACAACAATGACAATGCTTTTCATCAGATTGTTGTTTGGACCAGTCAAAATGAAGCAATGCTGAAGGGCTTCGAGGTGCTGCTATCTGATTTACTCGAGTTCTGGTCCCGTGCATGTTCACCAACGGATGCAAAAGTGTATGTCGGCGAGAATACGGAACCACCTATAGGATGGCACCGATTGTTTCTTTTGCTGCATTCCCTCAGGGAGATGAATTAAAGATGAATACTTAAGAGAGATAATATCACTACATTATACCATTGAGGTTAATGATTTCCACAATAGAGCCACTTTATCACGATATGTTGTATGAAGTATCAAGACCATATAATGCTCTTGGCAACTAATATAGTTTCCAGCCAGAAACAAACCCAAACAAAACTTCCAAATCTTGCAAAAGTTGAGTAAGAGCAAGTTCATTTGGGATGGGATACTTCATTACCGATACCACCCAATGACAAAAGCACCACTGTTTCAGACACTATCAGTGCAACAATTTTTTAAGACATAATCATAGCATCCAATGTAAACATCATGTCAAAGTGGTAGGATTAAAAAGTGTGCTTGGTTCTTTTAGAGGATAGGTTTACAGGAAAGTCAAATGGGTATTTTGCACTGTCTTGAAAAATAGTCAACGCTGAAAACAGACAACTCAGTAACTGAAAACTCTCAAGTGAATTACGATACCTTTTTGAGCAATCGTGTTTTACAAAGCCACACCTGACATGTTGGACCCTTTCATATCCTCTTTAGAGTATATTGAGTCATGTTACAATGTTGTGAAACCAGCTCCGTCAGTTTTTGGCCTGGAATGAGCCAAGAGATCAGCACTTTTCTACCACAAGTGAGACAAAATTGGTATTGTTTGTAGTCATAACACTAACAGCCCCACGATGTTGCTTATAAACCCTTTCATGTCATCTTTAGGAAAAAATGAGTTATGTTGCAATGTGAAACCAAGCTTCACTCAACTCCAGCCCAAAAGTTCAGCACATTGCAACCAAATATAAATATAATCCAAAATTGGCATTGTTTGTAGTCATGTCAGCCCATCTGTTCTTATTTTAGGAAAAATGAGACATGTTGCAACGTGATACCGGTACCATTCTTCAACAAGTGAAAGAAAACAACTGGAGTTGACCATAGTTTTCTGATTCTGGACATGTGCAGGACCAGAACTGAAACCAGAGCAGAATTTGCAACCTAACAGCAGGTGCCAACAAAAAATGCATTAATAACTTGAGTACCAGGTTATTTGCTACCATCCAAATCCAAATGAATGTGGATATAGTCAGGAGCTCTTCTCTTATGATCTACGTTTTGATCCTAACAATACGTAATATAAATGAAGAACCATTTAAATGCTAATAGTAATACTTATATAACTTTATCATCATGAGCTGTTGGCCATTCAGCCCTGTTGATGATTAAATACTATTGTTTTCATACATATACATTTGTGTGAATTCATGACAGTAAAATACAATTACAATTTTTCTATATTGCTCTAATGAAATCTTTGTATGGAGAGCTTTTCAACAAGCCTTCAACCACATCAGATATAGATGAGACCAAGAATCAAGAATAGCTCGAGCTTGTTTTAGCATGGGGCCAGCATTAGACCTGCTCTGTCAATACAAAAAAACAGACCAAATAGCCTAAAATTGGTGGGTTTTAGGTTGTAGACAGAATGATGTTTTTGCAGATTTGGATTTGGGCGATTAATTACAACAACACATCTCAGCAACTAAAAATACATGTGTATCTTGTGGACATCGATGTTAGCCTCTGCATTCCAAAAAATAACTTTGCTAACGGAATCATTGTACTTCCTTGGTTCTACCAAGTTGATAGTACACAGATGCATTTCCTTTGTTCACA
>JALLPI010000727.1:0-16399 GCA_036939935.1 Cyclotella atomus | reverse complement strand
TTTATTGGTTATGAGCCCAAAATTGATGAAAAAAGATAGCGATAGTGCTTTAAGGACTGCAAATCTTGGTCTCTATCTGGCCCGATAGGGACCAAGAATTGCAGCCCTTAAACCGTATCCCTAACGCCGCCATCCCCACCCCTCCTCTCCCCTTCTATTAACGCTGCCTCCACCGCCTCCTCTGCCACTTCCGCCACCTCCATGCTACCCAATCGCCCTTCTACACCCCTAGCATCACCCCTCGCATCATCCGCTCACTGCTCTGCCAGCACACCATCGATTCACGCTGTCAGCCATGGGCGGCGGCCGCAGCGTCGCAACGGTGTCGCCCTTCTGACACTTTCCATTCACTCCGCGGCGGGTCAAACACCGTCGATCCTCTACAGATCGATGGTGGTTGCTTGATATTGTGAGAGAAAGGGGGTTTCATCAGTGATCGTTGCGGGGGGAAGAGGAATCACAGCCAACAAAACCGGCCGAATCAGAGGCGGAGGAATATCTATTGATTCGACTGTTTCAAAGACCATAATAATGCAACAATTAACCAACGAAGCGGCTTGTTTCGATTTGCAAATCATTCTGCACATATTGTACACATTTGTTGCAATAGATAATGTAAATATTTAATGCCAAAACTTTGCAGCACACAAGCAGATATACTAATCTAATAGATGGCGCAATTAAAGCTATTGTATACTATTGCATCTCCTTCATCCACCCCATTCTGTCAATGCATTGCTTCAATTCCATGTTTGTTTGTGTATGTACCTGAATGACCTTATAATTATTACGTACTTTACGTGCCTATATACTCAAGATGGGGCTTAAAGATAAGACCACAACATAAAAAATTGCAAGATTTTTGCACTATCCCTTATCATACAAGACTCAGAATGTAGGTCCCGCAAGATAGAGCACTAAGGCTAAGAATTTTACAAAATGACAGCCTTAGCCACTAGGATTTAGCTACTAGCGCTGCAAATAGTCTGATGTTCATCGATCAGGGCTGTCACTGGCCTTTGGCCCAAGATACTATTTTAGCTTAGCAACACACATATTTCACCATTTTGGACACTCCTTTCTACTTGAATATTTATTACTATTCCTTTGTACATTTTGGAGAAATTGACAGTTGTGCCAGACGTTGGTCAATACAAATGAGTCTTGCTTTGTTAGTCTCTCTTCTTTCTACATCCAACAGAAGAACTAACGGCCAAAATCGTTGCTCCCACTTTCTCGTAAATTTATGACTAACCTTGACTAACCAAGGAGAGTAACGTGCGGACACACAGGAATCACTTCCTAATATTGTTGTCTTTTGATGCTCACCCACATATAGCACCAAGTAGATTGTAAAAGCTGTCCCAGTTTTTCTTCAAGTAAGATTTAAGTATTATTCAAATTACATATGATTTCTATTTACATTCACCAGAACGCTGCTGTGTGATGGTTACTGGTTCCTGGAGTGGTTCCTGTAAGCTGTAAGAAACTCAGGACTATGGACAGCAATTTTGTGGTGGGAAGCGATGTTTTGGTGAGTCCCGTAGCTAAAAACATGCTTTTTAGCCAGCGGGACTGGATTGTGGCTCTCCTCTTTTGGACGACAAGTTCTGGGCTGCGTGAGAAAATAGGTGCCAAAAGCGCCAAATTTGCCACTCCGACTTTTAGAGTTCCGGTTTAGCGCTCTGGGCTGGGAATGGTCTAACTAAAACTATTGATGTACTCTAAAAAACAGACACCGCCTACCGGGTGTCTCTTGACACGATTATTTTCTACACAAATAAGTTCTGATCAAGTGAACTTCTTTCAATTCCTTCACACGATACAATAATAATACTCTGGTAGTTACTCCAAGTCATTCCCACTTCCTGCTTGCCTACTTACTACTCTACACTTTTACACTAAAAAAGCGGTGGTGGTGTCTGTTGACGCATAGCATTCTTCTTGTTGGAGAATCCAGTGTTTTTCTTGGGCAGAGTCATAGTCATAGCTCTTCAAATCAGAACACCTCAAACGACATCTTCTCTTCCAGTTACAATTCCTACCTACATACTTGGGATTCTAAAATCACAGAAGCCTAACTGAAGCATGTTTGCCATAAATGGTTGATACAAAGGAACCCGAAGAACATGTCATTGACGGTCCATGACATTTGTCATGAAAGAAGCTACAATAGGAGAATGTGGTTTTTGATTGGTTCATTAAGATTGATAAATATCTCACTTTCCAAACAACTGTCAAATTATCTTTGATTGTCTTAATTATCATCTCAAGGAGTTTCCAAAAATTACTGAATTGCGACCGGAGAAATCCGGAACTTTCATTTAATTTTTTTGTAGTTCCGGAGGCAAAATCACCGAATCGGAACGGAATTTGAGAATTCCGGCCGGAATTCCGCCGGAATTTACAACCTAGGTTGCAGATTTGAGGAACCTAACTCCCATGAACCATGTTGAGAGACAGCTTTACTTCACATGACTCACATGCCTTGTCACTTGCACTACTGCCTCTCATTTCTCCAGCGAGCAAAGCACGTGTGCTTCCTCACAGCCAATCGTTGTGTGAACATCACGTTCGCACATGATTACCTTTCCCATTGCAAATCCCTTTACATCAACCATAAATTAATGACGTAACTAATACCACCACAATGGTGCTCTTTTACATACGACATTAATCCTACACATAACAATCAACCAACACTTCCATCACCATGTCCACACCGGACGACCTGAAGGACCTCTTCGGTCAACTGACCAGCTCCTACCCTGTCATCCTTGGCCAGCCATCTGACAATGATGCCAAGCGACTCCGTGAATCGCTCACCACGAACAGCGATATGTGTGGGTTAACGAGGCAATAGCTGAAATTCTGTACTGGGCCAGTGGGGAAATGGAGCTCAAGGAAGTCCGTGTGACATACAATTTAGATGTGATGAAGCTCGACAATGCAGAGATCAACCTTATGCTAAAACTTCTCGTGGACTTGGATGGGGGCAAGACTAAAGACTACCGCTTTATCAATACTGAGCAATCAGTTCTTCCTGTTGATATTGTATTACTACCTTCCAAATACAACACTGCTGGCGCCAAATCGGTTTATGTCAGGCAAAGCCCTGGTGGGACAAAAGTTGCGGAGGGAACCAATGGGTTTGAATCAACTTACGATGTGTACCTTCGCCCATGTTCTGGGCAAATGTTGGATGCTATTCAAGTTCAAATGACTTCTACCGTGCCAGATCAAATTGTCATCACACCATCAGAATTGGTTGGGAGTCACTTTGTAAACGAGGACTGTAAGGCTACCGTAACTGTTTCAGCTGTTGAAGATGATATAGTGGAAGGTGATCACTACACTACAATTCTTCATACTGTGCAAAACTGCACCAATGGCGAAGAGATAATGCTGACAGATGAAAGTCCTTTGTATGCTGCCAATGTGCTAGTAACGATTTACAATGATGACACAGCTGGAATGATTATAGAAGAGTTGTATGGTGTGACTGCAACTGCAGAGCTTGATGACACTGCCAAGGGCGTGGTTGGCGTGGATTCCTATTACAAGGACGAATATACCATGCGATTGACAAAGCAGCCTGCTGGGACTGTTGAAGTCAGGGTGGAGAGCATAGCAATGGCCAGTGATGTAGGCATTGCAGCGACTCCCCTGGAAGAGATTTCAACAACAGAAAACAAGTACAAGTTAACGGGGTCGAAACTCACAGTGTCTTTTTCACACCAAGTAATTGGCATCAGCCTGTTACAATTCTAGTGTCAGCCATCGATGATAGCATTGAGGAAGGTGTCGACTGGCTCAACTTTGCATCACAGCCGTCGAATCTAGGCCAAATCCAAGGCCCACTCATCATATCTGGAGGCGATTCTCCATACATACCAAAGATAGGCAATCCCTTGATGCTTCCACACGAGTCCAATCCGCCAGAGTTTATTATCCCACCAGGTGTCACTATCGATATGACTTCCGAGCTTGTGTTTGAAGAGAAACAAGTTGATACAGTTGTATTTAATCACATGGATGCCAAAGGAGTGGCAGATGGCACCATTATTCCCGAACTTTTTATTGGAATGGGTATGGTGAGAGATTTGATTATCCTGGGAAAAGGGCCATTCGTTGGTGTCAACCACAAAGATCTAGAGGTAATAACTTTCAACTTTGGTGAAGAGGACAATGCCTTTTTTGTCAATGAGACCACCGAGGCTGTTCGCATAGTTAATCTAGATTCAACAGACAGGACCTCCCATGATTATGTTGTGGTTAGAGATCTCTCCGGTCCGATGATGAGCAATGGAGGATATGGAGCTGACATTGTAAATGTATCTTCAGTGGATGCGAGAAAACTGGACACTATTATAGAGCCTATTGTTGATGTATGATGGAGGAGATGACGATGACACAGATGTCCTATTCTTGGACCATTCTGGGGATACGGACCGCGACAACATCATTAATGTCACAAGACTTCTTGTTGAGCTGGCTTGTATAGAGGTACCAGATGAAATTTCAAGCACTGAAACAAATCCTATTCAACCTCGTGATTCATATCTGGTTACAGTTCGGAATGCAACAGGTGGAACTTTCCGCTTCACCTTGAATGATCCGCTGACATCTAGGAAATGTATTAATACTGCAAACATACCGTATCATCCCACCGTCCGCCAAATTGAGTATGGTGAGTTATATGTATCCAATATAATTATTACGCAAAACCACATTGATCTCACCAATGCATCTATTCCATATACCTAGCCATAATTATGGCTCTTCTTCCTAATCAAAAGTCATACGGCTGGTTGAGTACTTCTGATTGCAGCACAACAGTCAGAGCATGGCAGATGGAGTATACGGATACTTAATACTTACTTCATAGCTTTCATGGGCCAAAGACTGAATGCAGGTGTAACATTAGCACTTGATGCTGCCAATCTTGAAAACTATTACAAAGAGATATTCCTCAATGCAGATGATCCTGATGGCATCTATCATCACGCTCACAAAGTCCTCACTCACGTAACTATGGAGATTAGGGTCTTCTCATACGAGTGTAAAGATGCCGTGTGTTTTCAGAATTTGTTAGTAAAAGTCATCGATACAGTACAAAGCTTTGTGACCTCAGGCAGGTTCACTTTGGCTGTGTATGAATGGTCAAGATACAGAGAGCCTCCAATTGAGCAACTTTGGCTAGCAGAGGTGGATAGGAGTTTGTGGGGGCAGACTTCCTTGTTGAACATATTCATTGTATCTGCAGGTTCTCCTGTAGGCCTTGAAGTAACATCGACTGGAAGGTGTGAAGTTCAAAACGTGAATTGGTCAAGCAATCTCTCTGCTGACAGCATAGTATCAAATCTTGACAACACAACCAAGACAGCCTTGTACTCTCTTACTGGAGACTGGAGATACTCGGGTTGTAACGGCTGGAATGGTTGTAGAACAGTCTTTGGTGATCAAAATCACAAAAATATGTGACCAGCCCCTCAAAAGTATTCAGGAGCCTTTGGCATGCACTGACAATCTAGCAACATTTGACTTCAAAATGATCATGTATCTCCCTTACTATGCAGCAACTGATCAGTTCTCGATTGTAATGGAAAATACACTGAACAGTATCACTTCATTTCAAGGAGATGGGGCATTTCCCATTTCATCATGTTCCTTCAGTGATGCGGATGTGCACAGTTTTGCTCTGTACTATCCAGACTGGTTCAAGTATAGGTCGTGTACCAATGATGGTAAGGATCATCACAATAGGTGTTTGCCATGTTTTGCAAGTAATAGTGGTCATTGAAGCTCACTGTATGATATCCTCATAATATTGCTTCCAGGTCGTCAACCGCAGTATATGCAAGATAAACCCGATGGCTATTTATTTGTGGACGTGGATGACTGTTGCAAAGCTCGTGAGTAGACAAATGACTTATCGGTGTCGATTATACAAAAAAAAACTAATATACATGCTATTGATTCCTTATATTTTCCTTGGGATGAAACGTGAGTTGACAAATGACTTATTGGTGTCAATTATACAAAAAACTAACACATGCTGCTGATTGCTTTAGCTGCGGCAAGAAAAATCCCAACCAAGGGTTTGTGGTTCTACCCAGATTATGGCAAAGCTACTTGCTATGAGAAACCGCTGTCTGAGTTCGACAAGTATGACGCGGAGAAGTACGTGACAAAGAATTCATGGTGTATGGCAAAATTTAGCAATAATGTAGTGACATGCTGTGACAATGGTGGCGGAGAGTGTAAAGCAACAGGTACTCCGCTGTATATCTTCCCAACTGGTCAGATCAAAAGTGCGACGAGAGAGATAGTACTTTAGTACCTGACTGAGAGGTTGATTGGGTATCATACTCTATCGAGGAATGTTGCAATGAATGTGAGTTTTACGAATCAAGACGTTTATTTTACTTTCATCACGGGAAGCCTTACATAACAACACATTTCATCCATCTGAAAGACTTCAAACATAACAAAAAGTGTGCCCTGGCTCTAAGTGAGTCTGATTATGGGTTCTATCCTAGCTATGACTCTACAAAATGCAATAAAAAGCTGTTGTCCGAGTTTGAGGTGTGGGAGAATGAAGTGTACAATTCACTTCATGATTGCTGCAGTGACAAGTTTCCAAACTCAATCACATCATGTTGTGATGCAGCAGGTTCAGGTGGTTGCACATTGTCAGGTGTTATTCAGTCGTTGCCGGATTGGGCAAATAATCACTGCTACGAAAAAGTAACAAGTGTTCCAAGATTGATATCAATATTGATGCTGCTGTTTAAAGGATACCGTTTTGATTGAAGAATGGGAAAAACAATGGAGTCATGACACCCTCGAGGCTTGCTGCAGCCTGCAGCAAATGTAAGCTTTTAAACAGTTGCCCCGCTTTTTAGAAACGCTGTAAACTATGCTAACCACCTTCCATACAATCCACAGACTATTTAGCTCGTCCGGTGCTTGCAACCGCCATGATCTCATGGCCCTCAAGTACTATCCCAGTAATAGTGATTACTGTAGTGCCAAAGCCATGAGCAAATTTAGGGCGCTGGAGGTTTGGTTTGACTCACTTGATGAGTGTTGCCATACAAAGTTCCCTCAGCATGTTTCAGATTGTTGTGAGTCTAGTGATGGCTATCTGGTAAACTGAGGTTCATTCCGGTGAGTAGTATTATCATTAAATGCAGCCTCAAGATTCGCACTCAGGAAACATGCTTACAACGAACTTTATTCTTGAATTTGTAGAATTGGAAAGATCAAATTTGCTTTACCAAGGATGAGCAACTGCTGTCCAATTGGGAAAAATCATATGCCAAAATCACATTAAAGGCATGTTGTGAACACAATGTGCACTATAATGTAGATTTTTGCTGTGATAGTTCAGAAGGAAGTTGTGAAGAATGAAAATTACATAGGGAGTTCATCTTGTAGTTGGACTTTTCAGAGGACGGAGTAAAAAATGTGCCCCAAAAGTCCCTTGATGTCATATTTGAAATTTAGTTAGTACAATTAACTTAGTAATACAAAATTGATGGAAGTTATGTCAAGATTGAGCGATTCATCACCAATGTGCAATAGTACTTACCAGTGAGCAGCGACCACATAAAATGATTATTTGTGGAGACAATGGCAAAGATTATGTGTTCCTGTTAAAGGGCACAAAGATCTGAGGCAAGATGAATGTGTGATGCAATTATTTGTCCTAGTGCAAGAGATGGCAGGACAAATAAACAATATCTAAACATTCAGTGGTATGCCATTGCGCCTCTTTCGCACAACCGCAGAGTTGTTGGTTGCGTCCCTATCTGCGATACCTTACATTGTTTAATCCGTGACTATCGCAAAGGGAAGAAGATGCCATTGAATGCAGAAAATAGAGAAATAATGACCCTAGCACCAAGTTATGACAGTCTCACATCAATGCAAAAGGTTGAAATATCTACCAAAGCATTGTCACGAACAGTTGGACAGGGCAATGATCTCTATGAAGTAGTTGGATCAAGAACACTAACAGTGAGGAATGGCTAGAAAGGAGAGCAAATTATTCACGTTATCTGGCTTTCATGAGCATGGTTGGCTATATCCTACTAGGCCTCGGTGATAGGCATCCGTCTAATTTGATGCTGGATCAAATCAGTGGGCGAGTTCTGCACATTGACTTCGGTGACTGCTTTGAAGTCGCAATGCATAGAGAGAAGTTTCCTGAAAGAGTCCCATTTCGATTGACTCGAATGTTGGCAAGGGCAATGGAGGTATCTGGTATAGAAGGAAGCTATCCGAGTACATGCGAGAAGACAATGTCAACAGAGACAATAAGGGGTCTCTAGTTGACAAGCCGGAAGTATTTGTGCACAATCCTTTAATCAGTTGGAGAGTGAGTGTCATCTATTTTTGCTCAATCTAGTTACAAGTATTATCCTCTCATTGAGCAGTTGCATTTATTTTCTTAGTTGCTCAATCAATCTTCAGGAGTGAGAGCCGTTAGATGAACTAGAAACAACGCCGCCAACAACACAAACAGAGACATCCAGCAGAAGCGAGTTACCAACTCTATCACTCCACAATGCATCTGTGTCTGCTGCGTTAACATCTTTACCCGAGCCCATCCATGAAGGTCAAGAAGGGGAGGAGGAAGAAGAGGAGGAAGAAGAAGAAGACAATGAGATTGAAACCAAACACGATATCGATCAAGAATCAGTCGACCCTCCAGCTCCGCTTTCAGTTGGACCATCCGATACGCAACACACCAAGTCTCTCAAGATGTTTTCTGAAATGAAAGCTCTCGCTGCTAATTTGAGCACATCACCTTGTCTACAAAGCTTGACAGGATCTACCATTGACATTGACCAGCCCACCGTAAGATCACATCGAAGCATATGGCAGAGAGAACTATTGCTTTGTTGATGGAGCAGGTGGTACGAATAATGAAGAGGTGCTAAATGAGAAGGCACTAGCAGTTATTCAACAAGTTCAGGATAAGCTTAGTGGTACAGATTTCAACAGTGCCGGAGAGACAGGAGATTTATTGGATGTACCTGAGCAAGTGCAAATCTGATTGTACAGGTCACTAGCAGTGAAAATTTATGTCAGCTGTTCATAGGCTGGTGTGCATTTTGGTAATTAATCAGTGAAATTAAAAGCAAGCTCATATCCTGGGTCGGGCTGTGAGCCAGAAGATCTGTTTTGTTAATACAAATTTATAACGTGTAACAATGTTGTAGTATTGTAATTGTATGTGGTGAATTCAGAACACAACTATCAGCAACCTGATGGACTATTTTGATTAAACCAAGCATGAAATCCTTTTCATTTGTGTGTTGGCAAGCGTGATGCCAAGTTATAGGATGATCAGGTAGGTATTGATTGGAGTTTATGCATTATGTATGGTCCTATTTCAGGCTCAATGAGAAGAGAATGGAAGAAGTCCAAGTAAAAAGAACTTGAAATTTCCAAGGGTATAATTCATGCATGTAAATGTTAAAATGGTATGGTATGAATGCAACAAAACAACATATCACCATTACAATTGTGGCAAGTGTATGCTGATAACCATATCACAATCATCTCAAGAACAGAGATCGTCTGATGTATATTATTGTTCACACGTGGCAGAGGCACAATAACAATTACAAATACAAAGCAGCAAACTAGTATAACAGAGCATTAGGCTTATTGAACTTGTAGGAGTTTCTTTTTGTAAGTTCAACAACCTCTCTTGATAGAAAGAGAAGAAGAAAGCTAAAGGATCTCTCAGGATGAAATTAGAGGCTCTCTAGAGAGAGAGCAAAGCATGAGATGAAGTAGACTCCCCAAAATACAATGCACAAAGAGGTATGATATGAGTATGAGTTAATCTACTACCCACTCTCTCTCTCTCTCTCTCTCTCTCTCTCTCTCTCTATTGAATCTTTGTGGGCCTCTGCCTGTCCTCTGTGTCTGTTATGTTGTGTGCTGTGTGCTTTATGTGCCATGATGATGTGCCAGACTCTAAAAATCTAAATCAACCTCGAAAAGAATGTCATAAACGACAAGTGGATCTAGGGACTTGTGTTTGAGAAACGGACATTGATTCCTAAGTTAAAACTTTGGCATCCGATTTTCATGTGTTTGGCATTCGATTTTCATGTGCAAAAGCGACTGATGCCAAGAAATCGCCCCTTGCCTTGCACTCCGTCCCTCCATCCCATCACAATAATCACCATCTCTCGCTCTTCATTTATTTTAAATCCAGGTCCTTCAGCAAAGCATTCCTACTGAAACTAGATATATTATCAACATGAAATCAGCCATTGCAGTCCTTTTGATCCCTGCCGTGCATGCCGGCACAAACAAAACTCTTGCACCGACTCCAGGAGTGAGACGGCCTACCCCTATGCCAAGCGATCTATCGCCCACACCGACAATTGCCGATATCTTTCCTACACCAGTTCCAGACACACCAGTCCCAACGCCCGGACTCACCACCGATATCTTTCCTACACCAGTTCCAGTCACAACCGATATCTTTCCTACACCAGTTCCAGTCACAACCGATATCTTTCCTACACCAGTTCCAGTCACAACCGATATCTTTCCTACTCCTATTCCAGACACACCCGTGCCAACGCCAGCTCCTCAACCAATTCCCGCCGAGCCAACTGCTCAATATATGAGTATGAGTATTGATTACATTATTGATGGATTTAGCTCCAGTAAGAGTGGCAAAAGCAGTGGAAGTTCAAGCAACGGTGAGTGTTCGTGCATCGTTCTATATTCACTCAAGTAAAGTTGATTACTCACATTTACTACTACTCAGACGATTTCACTTACCACTTCGGAGGAAAAGGCAGCAGTGGCAAGTCGGGCAAGGGATCCAGCAAGTCCGGTAAAGGATCTGGCAAGTCAGGAAAAGGTAGTGGCAAGTCGGGAAAAGCAAGAAGGGTTTACGACGGCAACGATCACGGTGAACATGGATACTATCATGCCTTGAGAAAGAGATCGTAGATAGCTTAATTGTCGGAGAATTGTATCTTGAACAAGCTGTGCAGCGTGATCAAACATACAGCGCATAGTTGTTGAAGATGCTATATATTTGGTAGAGTAGTAGAATGCACAATAGAAACGTGATGTTGCTAGAAGAAATGGTTGTTTTTGGTGTTAAGATGTTGCGTGTGTGCTTTAGCATAACGGATAGAAGTGTAACCGAAATTGAACTGACTCGAGTTGTGTTTAGTCATGCATAAAGGAAGTAAGTGTGCTGTTCTCTCGAGATGATGATTGGTCGAATATATCTACTCAACAACAGCAACGTTCAATTGAGCTGCTCTCTGGCATTAATCATTTTCATTTAACATGTCACACATCTATGTATCTCATGCACATCTATCTAACTAATTTTTGTTAGACTCAAGCAGCTACAAGATCTTTCTCCTGCACCATTTGCTTAGCCTTCTCTTTCATTTCCTCTTCACCTTCCCATCCTTCAAACCACGCCACTCCATGCTTTCTTGTTCCATCAAAGACATTGCGTCCATGCATGCATTTGTAGTTGTCGAGCAATACCACGTCTCCTTCAGTCATTTTGACAAACTGGACATTCTTCATGGTAACTTCGTCCATGTGTTCAAGGTCTTCATCGCTAATGTCTCCGTCGTCTCCGTAGAACATGTCAGATTTGTTGATTTGGGATGCACCATCTTCGAATCTTTCGGCTCCGTAGCTAGGATGAAATCGATGTGCAATGTTAGAGTTGAATCTGTAATTATATCATCACTAACGTCAACATAAAGATAGATAGCATAACTCACATTGACTCTCTATCTTTTCTCAACTTGGACGAATGCGAATGTACATTGCAAAACCAATGAGGTTCCCCAGTAACAGGATGGATCAAGATCGGAGGCTGACTAGGAGCCCTAGCTTGAAGCATCTTGACATTATCATATCCACCCTCGCCCCATTGTAAATCAACACTGAAGTCGACCTTAGAATTGATGGCGGCACTAACAACGGCCTTCACCACACCCATGACACCCGGTCTCATGAATTCTGGCAAGCCATCAACCCATCCAAAGAATGGCAATTCCATGACCGAATAACGAATGTTTCTCGAATACAACTTTTCGACCAAATCTGGCTTCAAATCACGGAAAATTGCACGTCCATCTGCAATCAAGAATTCTCCACCAGTCTCGGCGGCTTTGAAACAGACAAAGGCGGCAGCACGGGGTGCTCTTGTGCCGACGAATTCGTTGTGCATACCAATGAAGAAGTTTTTACGAGATTCCTTGTTTACGGCTTCGTAGACAGGGGAGTTTTTGGTTCCATCGACGGTTGGACGGGCCGAGACAGAGTGCAGTGGATCAAGGCATGTTTTCATTCCCAGCGCTATAAATGATGAACATAATAATATGAATGGCAGAAGTGTGAGCAGCAGAGTATCAGTGTTGGGATAGGTCATAAGTATGCTGGACTGACCTTCGTAGAACTTGACGAATCCTTCTTGCTCTTTCATTAGATCGAATTCTCTGAAGATCACTACAAGCACACAGTTATAAAGAATGGTATCAGAGCAGGGTATCAAGTAAACTCAGTAAAGTCAAGATTTCTCACCAGCACCACAATCCACCATTTTTTGCTTGATCTCATCCTTATTCTTTCGAACATATTCCAACTGTCCCTCCACATCGTCGCTCTTCAAACCAATCTCACTAGATCGAATTGTGGGCGCAAACTCCAAGGGCTTTGATTGAAGCTGTTGATGAGATGATAAAATGTCCGGGATGGGAGAACCCCATTGTGTGAATGGAGCGAGTGGTGTATCGGTCGCTCGGAGGTGGGATGCGCGCTGTATGGTGGAACGCTGTGAGACCGGGGCGAAAGCGGTGGTGGAGGCGGTCAGGAGTGCTAGTGACGAAAGGGAGAATTTGACCATGGTTGCTGTTTGTTGATTTTCATTGATCTCGGTTGATGTGGGTGTGGATGAGTTGAAGGAAATTCACCATTTTAGTATGACTCATCAAACTTTCAAGGCATTATTTCCCTCAGCCTTTTGGCGTCTGAGCTGGAACTTCGGTATCATTGAACTTCAATTGTCCCATTAACTGCCCATAAACAGGTTTCCGGAAGAGCCCCCTCCACCCCTGGTCCTGAAAGTCCATCATACCAGTAAGTGCTGCACACTCGAACAGACGCACTCCCGTTCTATGGTAAAAAGTGAAAGTGGGTAGTGTGTAGGGGACAGGCAGAAGAGAGTTGATTGATTGTTGGTTGTTGGTGGGGTTGGTGTAGTGAATAGTGAAAGCGAAGGTTGGAGTTGGAACTTTGAGTTCTCGTTGAGTACCAGTTTTCATGCCCGTTTTGTACTTGTATCCGTAAAGTACGTGTTTAGAGAGCCAACTAGTAAGTGCTGCGCACTCGAACCGACACACTGTTCCTGTTCTTGGTAAAAAAGTAATGAATGTGGGTAGTGTGGTAGTGGCCGGGCAGAAGCAGTAAACTAGACTTGGATTGATTGTTGGTGAGGTTGGGGTGTAGTAAAAAGTGAAAGTGTTGAGTTCTCGTTGAGTACCAGTTTGATGCCTGTTTTGTACCCGTACCTTGCCCAAAAATGTGGGTAAAGTATTGTGTTTGGAGAGGCGGACAAAATGACTAGTAAGTGCTGCGCACTCGAACGGACACACCGATCCTGTTCTCTGGTAAAAAAGTGAAAGTGGGTAATGTAGTAGTGGCCGGGCAGAAGAGAGTATGAACGAAAAATTGAAGGTTGGAGTTGAATTTTTGAGTTCTTGTTGAGTACCAGTTTGATGCGCGTTTTGTACCCGTGCGCTGCCCAAAATGAGGGTAAAAAGTCGACGACGACGACGACGACGATGATTCTTGCAGCAAGAGACAACCGTAGTGCGGTGTGTCCGATTCTTTTGCTTTGGCGTTTGAGGTTATATTGAATATCTTCCATCACCTACTCAGCTACCACAGCCCTTTCCAAACATAGCTCAATGAATTTTTAACCTATGCTCAGAATGCTGGGTGTGTGCCTCTGTCAACACCAATACAATGCATGGTTGGCTATTTGCGTGTGGCATATTTTTATCACGCTTGGTCCTGGCTCAAGTTGGTTTGATTCAAAGTAATACATTATCATTTTATTCCAAGATATTTGTATTAGTATTAGTTGAGAAGCACTCATCTAGTACTGACAATGTAACAACTGATACTGGTAGGTATTATTCTATCCGGTGCACCAGCGCACCGGATAGAACGTACAATTCCTAAGAGGCTAATAACGGACAAAGTCATAGATTTAGTCATAGATTCTCATATCTTTGTATTCGTGAATTAGGATAAGGCCTTATTGAGAACTCGTAAAAATATTGACGCCAAAGTCTGGCTACGAGTTTTCACTAATAGCGAAGTTCTAATTAGAGGTCTTAAACCAACGGCTCTCTGTAGAACCTACGAGAGGAATTGTCCAGCTATCCTAAATTCTACAGAGCTTGTACCAGAACCTACACTATCCGGTGCACCAGCATACCGGATAGATTTGGAGTTGGGATATAGTTCACTAGCTAATCTGAACTTTTTGGAGCTGTCAGAGAGCTCCTTGTTGAACGAAACGGTGAATGACCCGTGTTTGTCCTGTTTTAGGACCTGTTGATCCTGTCCTGAGGTGCTTCCAAGTGAAAGGCCTTAAGGCTTTGTGCTCAAACATATCTTTGTGCGTGTGTACATGAATTGGGTGCCAATCCCTGCAAACCAATGACCGACCAATATTGACCACCACCCGAGGGTTCAGCGATGAAAGAGACGCTCACGACACCTGCCGCAGCCCCACCTCTAGCAGCAAACCAGCCATTGCCGCTGCCATCTCCCATCTCCTGGCTCCTCTAACCATGCTTGTGTGTTGGTCGCCAAAGACCCGAGTCCGCACTCTGACGGCGATCTTGCTGCCAGGGCTGCCGCATTAGCCCGGTGTCCAACGAGCAAGCCACCCACCGCTTTCCTTTTTCCAGCCTCCCTCCGTCACTGACGACAAGCTTTTATCTCTCGCTTTTGTTGCCGACAGCGCAGATTGAGGGGGCTCATGGCAATCGAACCCATCACATTGGTTTCTTCTCACAAGGCAGATGCTTGCTACTCTCGCCACGCTAACTTGTCCAATCTTGGCGCCCAAGGTATTAGACAAAAGCAACAATCAGCCAAAACTCTTCACAGTGAATGTAGTATTTGCCGCCCTACAGCCACACCTATGAGCAGGTCAGTATATCGTGATATGACCAATACATAAAGATAGAGTCCGACTATAAACCTAAAAATACAAGGTTCCGGGTTTCATTGCTGTTTTTATAGTATTTTTATACTGTCTGGCAATGTAAAATACTGCGAGAACGTATTCTCTGATACGGTCTGACAGTATCAACAATTCTTTCTGTCTGTATAATGATACTTACCTTTAGTATTATTACATCCGTATCCAAGGCTGTATCAAATGCAGATTCTTCTGTATTCATGATGGGATAATGCTGTATTTGTCATCCTTTATCAATGTATTCATCACTTGTTGCCACTGTATTCATGATATATACATTTCTGTATATACATATTAATGACTAACTAACACTTTTCTCAGTACCAAAAGCGCTGTGGCAAAGAATTCAAATCAAATCATTTAAGCTGTTTATTTAAGCCCTCAAATTTTAACTGCAAAATCCGTTGCAAAGAGCGCATTTCAAATAAGCGTCAAGAGGGGTCTTCCTCTGTGTGCTTGAGCTCTTATTTTTCGCCATCAAACCATGGCACCACCTCTTGGCCGAAGCAATACACCCTCATTCCTTGGCCTACATCCAACCGATCAACCCCAAACCTTTAGCATCATCTTCCCAACACCCAAAGGCATTGCCCAATGTGCCTATCTTGCCAATCCAACAAGTATTGCCTTCCTGATAGCCTCCGACATCAACAAAATTCACACGTCCATCTCCGCAGCTGTCTGTCACCCGTTCACCTCATGTGGTGGTCCTACCAATCTCCTCCCACGTCCACACGTCCGGATATAGATCAAATACAAGACTGCCACGTTGGAACAGTCCGAATTGAACCAGAAGAAGGTGAGATATCATGTTTTTAGCTTGTGCACGCAGCGAAATACACAACCACCTCAACAATCGATTGCAGACTGGTGTCTGCGCCCAAGCAAATGGCCGCAAACTCCCACAGCCACATCAATAATGACAGTATCGAGCTGCAGCGACAGGGGAAGGTGAGTGCTTCATTTGTTTTGCTCTTTGCTCCACCTGAACTCCCCTTTCACCTCATGATTCATCCACTACACAGGCACAGCTGCTGGTGCCAGCCGGGCAGCAGCTCATACCCCATCCATCATGATGGACTACTCGAATCTGCAGGAAAT
>JALLPI010000726.1:0-15441 GCA_036939935.1 Cyclotella atomus | reverse complement strand
TTCCTCGTCCGCTCCCTAATCCACAACAATTCATCCAACAACCGATCTTCACAACAACAGTCTGAAGAATCCTCCACCAATCAAACCTACGGGCAACTAACCTCCTTCTTCTCGGCAATACAAACCATCGGCTCTCCATTGGTCGGCACACTCTTGGATGCAATCGGTATACGCTCAACTAGTATACTAGTCTATACAGGCAGTGCGGCCAGTTACGCCATCTTATCACAAGCATCCACCCTAAACGGATTGTATTACAGTAAAATCCCCACATTGTTACAGCATGCCTTTTTGGTGGGACAGGCCACGGTAGTTGTTTCTACTTTGGAGGATTCTGCCGCCCGAGCCGCTGCATTGGGTAGGATGACCACGGCTTATACTGTTGGGGCTACTATTGGTCCGGCTTTGGGGGGTTATTTGGGCAAGAAGAGTGATTTGTATGTCGGTGCGAGATTGGCAGTTTGGGGATCAGTCGTTTCGATTGTGCTTTCTGTTGTGTATTTGAAGGATCATCATCGTGCGAGAGATAATGGCAATACTGTTGATTGTAGTGGCAACAGTGCCAAGTCTTCAGAGAGTTCAAGGAAAGAATCGTGTATACAATCCATAAAACGAACTGTATCATATCTACGCAATCCATCCATGGGACCGCTGCTATTCATCAAATGGCTCAATGGAGTCTCCTCTTCGGCATTTTCAACAATACTCCCATTGATACTTGCGAACAAATTGAATTTTGGTACGGCAGAATTGGGATATTACATGAGTGTCAATTCATTCAGTGTGGCTATCTTTGCGTGTGTGGGTATTGGTCCAACAATGAGAATATGTGGCGATAGAGCGGATGAGTTGGCATTTTGGGGTATTATGTTCAGATCTTCGGCGTTTGTTGCTTTTGCATTGATTGTTACTCATGTTATGTCCGTTACGGGTGTCGATTCAGAGGCACAACACTTGAACAACAACTTGTGGAATACAACAATTTTGGCAACTACATTGGCTTCTATCGTTATATCACTCGCATCGCATGCACATGCTACATCCTTGACAAGTTTGACTACCGGATCTGTAACTGCCAAAGAACGTGGAGCAATATTAGGATTAGAGCATGGTTTATTCTCCATGGCCCGAATTGTCGGGCCTCCAATGGGTACTGCATTGTTATCACGAGGACCAACGATACTCAATCTCGGAGGTCGTGGTGTAGATGGATTGTGGAGGGTGGTTTTTATCTGTGTATTGATAGATCTGGTACTTTTGACACTGCTCAAGTTATGGTCTACGCGGCATGATGCTGCAGAGATTGAGCTGAACGATCAAAAATCATTGATGAATGACAATGATCACGATCATAGCGATTGAAGAATTGGATATGAATATGTTCAATTGTAGAATATGAATATGGATAATTAGTGTGATTATTACACAGATGCAATACATCTACCCGTCTTTCACTCAACAAATAAGTACTATTGGAATCTTGTCTTCAGCCTATTCTATGATATGTGCCAACATTGTAGGAAAGCTGAATTCATCTATCACTGCACGATTTGAAGTGCATTTGGATTACATTTTGTCCTGTGGCACTTCGCGTGCATCTTTGCCGAAAGCATCTGCATCGACAGTTTTTTATGCACTGTCACCTTCATCTTCATATGAAAATATTGATGCGAGCATCATTGATGAGTCAAACGTCGTGTCATGAGCTGCTATTGGTTCGCCTCTTGCATTTTCTGAAGCGAAATGAGCTATGTTGCTATCAGAGCTACCTGCAACGAGATTACTTCTCCTGACAGATTCTTCATGGTGTGACTCTCGATTTCTGAATATGAAGCTAGAATTTGTTGTATCATCCAGAATTGTCACTGCAGTATTTGCCCCTAAACAATCAGAGGTTAGCGGAATGTTACGATCTTCGCTGTCATAACTCTCCAGCTCAAGCATGCGACATCTTGCCTCCCAGTTCATCACATCTTCATTGTTTGTCAACCGTCCTTCTTTGTCTGTGGATGTAGGCGTCATGGTTGAGCAAGGGGTGATATCTTGTGTGCTAGCGCTTTCATTATTTGAGGAAAAACAGAGTTGTAGGTACTTTGCATTTCCATCATCCAGCTCCTTGCAAATACTTGTAGGTGCCTCGTCTTCGGCGACATGCTTTACGTCAAACTCTAGATCCAAAGAGTCGGCGGCCTGTGTGTTGTCTTGGTCGCATTTAGTTGCATTTGTTAGTACACGAAGCACCTCTTGTTTCCATTTTCTGATCTCCAATGCATCATCAGTTTCACTCTCTGCTTCGGCATTTATTACGGCCTGGCTCATCAGCCTCTTGAACACTTGTTCCAACAATGCGAATGCATCTCTGCCTTTCGCATCTTTCCAAAGTACTGAGTCAGGGCTGGCATCAACAAGAGCTTGAATTATGCAAGGTGATGAATGGCCGCGGATAGATGCATGGAGGGGAATCATGTGCTGATCATCAATACATTTGGTTGCACGAGGATACGCTTCGATCAATGCTTTCAGCAGCTCCAGTGGAGGTGCTGCTCCTTCTTCTCTACCATCTGTATAATCATGACTTCCTGAGAGAATTATGAATATGTGCAGGGGAAGAAGCTTCCAACGAATGGATTTATGCAGCTGAGCACCAGTTCTGCTATTTGGATCTTCACCGTCCGGCTTGCGATAACGAATTACCCAAACACACGCTTCGTCTGGATGAGAGGCTAGACTACTTCTAGCCTCTTTATAATCTCCACAATAAAGATGTGAAAACAGCGACGTTGACTTGGAGTCAAAATCGACAACTTTTGAAGCTACCTTCGATTGCGAATCGCAAAGAGTTGGAATCCGAGGCGCCCTGCTGACCTTGAAGTGGTTGCCATCTTTTGTCTTATCCAAGCGAGCCAGTTGATCTTCACCTACATGAGCCTCCACATATCCATCGATCAGCTCAATGTTATATCTTGGCAAGTTATTATCTTCATAATGGACATCAACAATGATGGCTCTGTCAGAACTTCCATGACCAGTGTAAATCACCTCTTGTCCCATCTTGTACTTGTTGATTTTCACAAACATGGTATGAACACCAGCTTCGTGCTTTCGTTTTTCGTGTGCAAATTTATAGGCACATCTCTTGAGGTAGCAAGAGGTATTATCAACATCCACTGTGCTTGCAATGGACATGCTGGATTCGTCAAGAAGCTCTTTTGTGTCTGCGATTTGTTCAGCAGGCTGATCCAACGAAACTTTTGTGGCGGTTGCGATTATGGAGCGGTTGTTTTCAACAAGGTCGCCATCGGGACGACTCATGGGACCATTCCCGTCGTTGGCTACGTCCGAGAGCATGGTGCACGATAACACGAGAGGGGAGTTTATTCTTGGTTCTGGTTCTTGGGTGATGGGTCTGCCATTGACATGGAAGTCGACAATTTTGGCGGGCGAGGCCAGCTAAAGAGGCGGGCTATCTTAGCACACCACAACATCAATGATGATGTGGAGGAGAGAGGGGATCAGAGAGTGTAGAGGCAGAAGTAGAACCACTAAACTATTACGGAATCAAGCATCAAACCAAGTCTTTTCACTTCGAACAGAGTTCATACATTAAGTCCCAAATCTCCATTGCTGTGTTCCGTAGATGACGGCATTCCATAGTCTACATCATTGTTTTGCTCATTCAACTTGTTAAGCGACATTTGTGACAGATGCTTTTCAATCTCCACATTATCCATATGGTTCAAACAATAATGGACCGCATCATGCAATGCCACGAAAATGTGGTCGCTTCCAATCTCATCTGCGAATCCAGAATGAACTAGGCGCTGCATTACTCTTGGGTTTGGGTTGGCTAGGCAGAGCTGAACGTTGTCATCACAAAACATGGCCTTGATTTCATGCAGTGTGTGGAGGGCACTGGTGTCGATGTGGCTTACTGGTGAGAGCTCCAGAACCACAAACTGCACACGTTGAACCTCACTGGAGCGAATGACGTTATTGTTTTCATCAGATTCATCATTGTTGTTGCGTTCACTGAGGCGGCGATGTTCCTCGTGAAGCTTTTCCTCCGCTCGTTCATAGTACTTTTGGATCTTTTCTTTCACATGTTGTGTATTGGCAAAGTAGATTGGAGCATCAACACGAATCAATACAGTCCCATCATATCTCTCTGCGTTTGGATACTGCTTAATATTTCGATAATGGTGTGTGCCGGGAAGTCGCCCAAGGACTGCAGTGTGGGGATATGCACTCTCAAATATCACAAGAAGAAGCGAGATTCCGACAGATAGACCGAGGCCCATTTCAACTCCCAAAAATAAGGTGCCGAGGAATGCGCACATCCAAACTGAGAAGTCGAATTTGTGCACTCGCCAAAGATAGATAGCTTCACTGTAATCAACCAATGACACAACTCCGGAGATAACTATAGCTGCAAGTGTAGCAAGGGCCTGCAAATCAACATCACATTCAAGTCAGATAAATGATTTCAAGTTTCACGTACGAAGATACACAGTAGAAAGGAACTTACCAATAACTCAAACACACCCGTCAAGCAGACTAGAGTAACGAGAACCATTGTTGCTGTAATGATAGCACTTAATCCAGAATGAGCACCGCTATCATTGTTGACTGCAGATCGACTGAAACTACCAGTAACGGGATATCCTCCAAACAGCCCACTGGCTATATTTGCCACTCCTTTGAATCAGACCAAGAAGCAAAGTGAGATCAATGAGAAGCAAAAGATAAGGCAGACTGTTAACTGCACACGCACCAAGACCAGCCAGTTCTTGACTGGAGTCGAGCTCATAACCATGCACTTGCGCCAATTTCTTAGCAATAGCAATGCTCTCCATAAAACCAACAATGGCAATGCTAATAACCACGTTGATGATGCCAGTGTTTGATACAGGAAATATAACACTTCCAGTGAAGGAAGGCAGTCCAGCTGGAATATGCCCGACAATAGGAATACCTCTCGCTTCCATGTCAATCGTTGCCTGCAATACTATACTAACTACAGTTACTAATAGAGGCCCAGCGGCTCTAGTCCACTTGAGCTTGGGGTATTTCGTAGCTAGCTTCTTGAGACCTAACAAGGTGCCAACACATGACATCCCTAGGAGAAAGGTCTTCCAATTGAACTGTTCAATGTCTTTAAAGAGGTACATTAATATCCCTACGTGATTTGCAAGTAAACTACATAGATGAATCATATCTGAATCAAAGAGAGAGATTCACCGGGTAAACATTCAACATACCTTGCAGAGTCTTGACATTTGGAATGGAATACCCAAAAAAGTACTTGAGTTGACTCAAACCAATGATGATAGCCGCCCCACTCGTAAACCCCGATACCACCGCGTGACTCAAGAAGATTGTGACAAATCCCAACCGAAACAATCCCATCAGAACATAAACCAACCCCACCAATACACTTGTCTGCATAGCCAACGTGGTATAAATAGCTTGATACTCCTCTTCACCAGTATTCTCCGGAGTAACACCCTCATTCTCCAAGGTATGAGCCAACCCCGTAGCCAACAACAACGAAACAATAGCCACAGGCCCCACCCCCAACTGCCTGGACGATCCAAAAATGGCATACGCATAAAGTGGCATCAAACTCGAATACAACCCAAATTCCACCGGCAGCCCAGCCAACTTGGCATAACTCATACTCTGTGGAATAATCATCACACCGACAGTCAAACCGGCCATGACATCATTTTGCAAATACGACCTCCATTTATAGGTAGATAGCCAAGCAGTCATGGGAAGAAAGGTCGCCAACCAATCTTTACCGGATCTAGAACGACAATTCCCAAAGAGAGATCGTTTCACCTGTCCAACCCACTGTTCACCGCCCGACAATAGTTCATAGTCAAAGTTGAAATGGGTAGAATTTGCAGGATGTTCCTGACCGTCATTGACCGCCACATCTTCGGGAATGGTTCGCGAAACAGGCGTGGATGGGACGGTCCATCGTCGTAATGTGGCTCGGTTGTTCACATCGTAGGGGACCTTGTGTGTCTGTCGGGATGTTTGGTCGCTGCTGATGCGGTTTAGGGAGGCGCGGTGACGGGTGATTATGGAGGAGGCTGTGGTGCTGGAGGTGTCGTCGTTGAGGTCGGCGGTGGAGATGGATGGGGTGGATTTTGGTTGGGGTGTTGGGGGTGGGTCTGTCATTCTTGAGAGATGATGAGACTGAACCTTCTTTTTGAAATAGAGGTAAACCAACTCTCTTCATTATTCCATTACCTTTATGTCTCAAAAAAGATTAATGTAATTCAAGCACTCTCTTCACGTAGGAATTCATATATTTCGGAGTACAATGAAAAAGAAGAGGGAGTTGGCTAGCTCTGAGAAAGCTGGTGGAGTTGCATTGGAAGAGAAGATTGGAGAAGATGATGGAAAGGAGAAGATGCATGAAAAATGATGGTGCAGCCTTGTAGCATCTCTCATCACCCCAGGATCGGATCGGTAGTACATTTCTGATAAATAATGCAGGAGTAACATTTTGATGAGGATCAAACTTGCCACTGTCTTTGTTTTCGGATATTACAATAAACTGATCTTCATCAGGACCTCTTTACATTGACATTTCTCTCAACACTTTTTTGCTGATTGCTATGGGAAACATTTCTTTGTCCGTTTGAAAGATTGACAAAACCAAAAGTTATCATGTTTTTTAAAGCTACCCATAACTCGCCTAGCCAGGATGTTGCATTTTAGTGTTCCTCTGGTCCAACAATCAAGTACTGTACATCATTAGAAAGCTTATAATGAGCAGTGAGTAAAGCTAAAAACCCTTGGTATTTGTAGTTGTCCTAATATTTAACATACAGAAACATTGGAGTGATGCAAGTTGAACTTCATTGGCTAGGTTCAAAATTCCGGAGAAATTCCTTCCGGTCGCGGGCGCGGAATCTAGCCGGAACCGGAATTTTGACCGAAACTTCGATTTCGTTCCAGTCATTTCCGGAGTTTTTATGTGTAACAGATGACTATCAAAGGTCATTAATGTTAAGTAAATGATTGGTGAAATTTTGACAACCCCCCCAACCATAAAATATTCTTAGGCCACCATGCAAACCTACTAATAAACGGAAAACAACGACCACTACCAAAGGGTTTTGAACTCAGCTCGGATCAGGCAATTGAGCCTAGTAGTAATATCTATGGCAGGAATAGTGAGAAATATAATTGAAATGCAACATTATGTATTTCTGGCTAGGCTGGCCATACGGGTAGCATAGCAGCGTATAGACAGCATGATTTTTGCTTACTGCTGCCACTCCAAAGACCAACTTCTTTCCCGTTGGGTGTTTTAATTTCATCTTCTTTTTTGAATCTCCACCAGGATGTTTGAAGCAACACTGCCATGTACCATTTCAGTGAACAATTCCTTAATTTGTACTCAAAAACAGGCTTGCTGATTGCTGAGAGTCACAATCAATGCTGGGATGTTAGAGAAGTAATCTTCTCCAATAAGCCTTCTGATACCAAGAAGGAATCAGGTTCCTCTGCCTTTATCACATGAGAATTAGAGTGCATATCTACAACTAAAATGTTTGATATACATGAAAGATGTTGCCTTAGCATGCAGCCCTCAAACAAGTTGGAAAAGGAGTTTTGGATTGATTACAATTAATATATATTTGTTTTAGTGTAGTGGTGTTGGTTTGGTTGGTTCCTCAAGACTGGCAAGGCAGCATTTGTGTAGATTATTTTCATTTGGGGACCACATTTTCGTGTACGTGGTTCCATACAGAGAAATAAAGAACTATCGTAAGCAAGTACTATCCAGAGACAAATATCAGTGGAATGTGGAATATATCAAATATGATTATCTTTTATCTGAAAGGAAAGGCTGTTTTCCAAATGTATCACTGAGCTAAAAATAAGTGATCACGGGATCCATCAATGCTACTGCACGGAAGAACTGTTGGCTACTTGACGATGTGAACGTGTAAAGATTTTTGCCTTGCACAAACAAACAATGACTCCAAGACATTGAAAGGAATGTGTTTAGGCATGCGGTTACTCAAACTCAAACTGATAACCAATGCATCTCTACAACTAATAGATGTTTGAGATAGGCGACGCTGCTCTAACAAGTTGTCGGGGAAGGAGTTTGCCTTGTGTTTTTATTAGTGTAGCTGTGTTGGTTTGATCTCTTTGGTTTCTGGAATCCATTTATAAAAGTTCAAATCAGTTCAAACACATCCATACAGATAATTAAATAACCAAGCAAGGACTATTCAGTTACAAATATCAGTGGAATATACCAAATATGATTATCTTTTATCTGAAAGGAAATGCTGCTTTCCAAAAATGTATCACTGAGCTAAAAATAAGTGATTACGGGATCCAATAATGCCACTGCATGAAAGAACTGTTGGCTACTTGACGATGTGTAAAGATTTTTGCCTTGCACAACAACAAACAATGACTCCAAGACACTGAAAGTGTGTTAGGCATTTTGGGAGGCCTCGTTATTCTCAAAAGACAGCATCCACCATTTATACTATTTACAGATGATGGATGAAACATTCACCATGGTGGCACGCAAATTCGTGGCAGAGATATGGCGGGAACCTCGCGCCAAGCCACTCCACGCTCCCATCTCAAATCTCGACGATGAGATTATTTCACCAGGGCGATATCAAAAGAAGCACTCCTCGGCAACGACAGAACTATCAACGAACAATCAACTCTCGTTTTCATTCTATCAGAGCAGTTTCGCAGTTTCCGTTCTATTGGAGCAGCTTCGTCTACGCACAGACACGGCACACGGCGCGGCCATCTGCAATCTCATTTTTGAAATCCCCAGCCACAGCAATTGTCAATCACTACCATGTCGCATCTTCCC
Source organism: Cyclotella atomus (assembly GCA_036939935.1). Lineage (NCBI taxonomy): Eukaryota > Bacillariophyta > Thalassiosirophyceae > Thalassiosirales > Thalassiosiraceae > Cyclotella > Cyclotella atomus. The sequence goes on along the minus strand of JALLPI010000726.1, from coordinate 6,569 downwards.
GATTTCATCAAGCATCTAGACTACTACGATGGAAAAAATAAAGTCTACTCCTCCGATTGTCTCAATCAAATCGATAGATATCTTGAGAATTGGACATTCGAAGCTGACAGAGTCCGCCTCAGAAGGCAGATTTGTCGAGAGTTGTATAACGCGGTGGACAAGCTACATAATGAAGGATTCATTGGAGGGGTGGAATCACTCCTTGCAGTATTGGCAGGAGAAAAAGATTTCGATCTGACATCAAGGGGTCAGGAAGTGCAGGAGATGCTAGAAGACAACAATCTTACTGTAACAAGACGAAGCCAACTGACGCGTGAGCTCTATTATTTAGAGTATGTAGCTCTGTACGAAGAAGCAGAACGTGGACTTGCCGGAGTGCCTCCTGATCAAAAGGCAGAGATCATTCTGTCCTTTAAATATATGGTTGCAGTATCATATCGAAAGACTACTCTTTATGGATTCACACTATGGGCGAAAAGGAAACCAGCAGAGCTCAAAAGAGATGAGCAACGATCCCAGCGCAGACGACAAAAGGTCCAAGAGACTAGAGAACGAAACAAGCGCAGTCAACAAAAAGTCCGAAAAGAAGCTAACCTTCACCTATCCGAAGCGACTCGAGAACGGCGCGAGCATCTGTATTCGAGAGAACACCGAGATCAGAAGAATTATATTACAACCTTGCGTCGCTTGTTGGAGGAAGAGGATGATGCTCTTATTAGAACGGATAAAGGCAGACATCAAATTCGCGGATTGATTGGAGGCTATACCGTATTTCAGATGTTGAGGGAAGTCGAGGCTATCATTTGGGGTCTATTCCGTTTCAATCTCCTACAAAATAGTTCGCCCATCGAGAGTAACAGCAGCCACCAAATTCCACGCCGTCTTTCCTCGAGTAACACTATTGTGTGGATCATTTTCATCCGCATCTCTCCCGATACGGATAATGATGGTGTGCGGCAGATTGTTGCAATCATTGCAGTTGCTCAGTTTCTCAGACGCAACGATTTCGACATTGAAATCTATCCTAGATTTTTTCGCTCCAATGCAGCCAGACACGATCCACTCACAGACCCAGGGCTTGATCAAATATGCCGAGCTCTATCATCTGATCCATCTCTGGTTGGACGAGAGCAGGTCTGCATTATTACTGTTGAACCATTGAGGTTTGGCTTGCACACTCGCGATATCAAAAGTATAGAACAGATGGTTCGGCGTTGTCATCCCGGGGCCAGGCTGACATCTTGCTGTACCCTGTTTCAACCTATGGGTCCATATCAATTGATAATTGCTGCTCACCAAGACGCGTGTCGGATTGTAGAGACATCGCATCCCATCGTAACGTTACAAAGAATCTAGATGAAGTGGAGGAAAACAATGACGTGCAGGAAGAAGTGTTGTCTCTAGCTGAATCTATTCGTAAGAACTTGGGGGATCAAGAATTACAGCTTATCAGCGAATGCTTAGCCGATTCCAATGAGATTGTGCGCATTGAGGTTGACCGTCTTTGCAAGCTTTGGAAGAAGCATCTCAAGATGCTCAAGGGAGGAATGTCTTCGCCTGAAGTTCTCAGGAGTTTCATTGAAATGTTTGAGAGTATGGAGTGGTTGGCATTATCAGAGGAACAAAAGAAGATTGCTGTCTATCTCCGCACTTCTTCGGTTCTCAGCACATTCAATTCATCGTTTCAACGTTTGATGCCTGAGTCAGAATCAGTGATGGGCGAGGATGCATCTCTTCTTCCAGTGAGGCAACTTTGCCGTATCGTCTCTGCAACCCAAGTCGCCACAGGCGAGAATCCGCTAGAAACGGGCAATCTCCAAGTGTACTTTGACTGTGGCGTGCCAAGAGAAGCTTCAACCAAAAAGAAGCTTATGGAATGCTTACTATATTGTCTCAAGCTAAGGGGTTCTGACTCCCTTGTCGTCGTTCCGAGATTAGACAGAATTGGCAGCGACAAAGACGTCGTTGGTCTTGCTATGGGTATATTTGGAATGTGCAGAACAGTGGTTGTAGCTGAACAGATGAACCGCTCTCTTGACGATGTGAGAGATGCTGAGAGCTCTCGCAAAGACATTCTAGCTGGATTACTGAAAGACCACAACAGCAAGATTCAGATCTATTATGATCGAATTGAAAACGAGCGTGATCGAAAGCTACAAGAGACTGCATTCCAAATCTCACAAATCAAGCCTAGTCGTGATGATCTAGATAGAGTGATCAAGATTTTGAATACTGACCCATCTGAACGATTTCCGTTACCCAAAGAAGCATTGGACATCCTAGAGCCAATTCCAATGAAACCTCAGGCAGATGTTGGCAGTGTTATTGACTCGGTAAGTTTCTTCAACTTTTACTGCAAATGCAATGCGTATTTCTCACAAACTTGGATATATTTTATCTACTTAGGCAAGAGACAATAAAGAGAATCTCACCCCTTGGTCAGAAGTACCTCAAGTGATAGAGAAAGATCAAGAAAGATTCTATCTATAACCTTGTACTGTACAAAACTCAATGTTGGAAATAAAGGTGCCATGCTTCGTAACGACTAAGCTCCGAGATGCTATATCTTCGGGATTTACTTTTCACTGAAATAACGGAGGTTTAACACCGCATTGTTCGTTAAATAAGCGTTGCTCAGAGCTTTGATTGGATCTCTGCCCCAAGAGCAAGTGAAAGTAGTATACAGTGAATGTTTTATTGGCTGACAGCATCATACAAATTATTATTATAACCTAGAATAATCGCATCTAAACAAACATATCATGGTCATTCCTTCAAGTGCTGTGTGAGTCAACGCCAAAGTCTAGATGTGGGGACGATATGTAAATATTTCTGATTTTTGCCTTGTACAATAACAAACTATGTTTCCAAGACATAGAAAGGAATGTGCTAGAGATTTTGGGAGGCCTCGTTATTGAACATTCATCACAAGAATCCTGCATCATCGCCAAACTCAGTCATGGCGAGAACACTTGACTTGCTCTTAGACGGTGCCTTCTTGCGCCTCCTGACTCCACTCTCAGCAGAAATTTGGGTACTTGTCTTTGAAGACTTGCTTGATTTGGAAGACTTGCTTGACTTGTCCTTTGACTTTCCATGAACATTAGATCCAAAGATGTCAAGCTTGGGACGCGATACAGACTGATCAAAGCGAACATTTGAAGTAGACTTGGGGCGTTTGGAGTCCTTAGTTCTCATGGCCGACTGCGAGGGAAGAGATTTCTGCGTCTGAGTGGATTCGCGACGAGAGACATCGCCTGTCGACTTGGATCTTTTCTTTTCACCTCCCGCGTCATCGTCCCTGGTCCTCTTGGAACGTGATTCGTCAGCCTTGGCAGATTTGCTTGATGGCTTCTTAGCATCGGTTTTGCTGTATGACTTGGACGGACGGCTAGACTTCAAAGACGCATCACTCTTGCGAACCTTGTTGGCACCGTCGCGTTTCTTTGAATCATCCTTGAGTTTCTCCTGTACAATGATATTCTGTGAGGTGATGCTTGAGATATTCGATGAGCAAAAACTAAACAAAGACGCTCACATTGAACTGCACATCATCATCATTATCCATGTCCCAAAGATCGTCATCAAGAGACGAGCGCTTCTTTTTGTTGCTGCTCGGTTTCGTCTCCTTGGCGCTCTTCTCATCCTCCTCCAAAAGAAACTTTTGCCGCACCTCCCTAGTCTTGACCAGGATCTCATCCATGGCCTGCTGCTTCTCCTCGTGAAAGCGCTTCATTCTAGCTTCTTTCTCGCGCTTCAACTCCTCTGACTTCGCAATCGCAGCTTCTCTCTCTTCTTGTTCCTTCTTCTTTGCTTGAGCAACACGTTTTTCCTCCTCGCGACGAGCCTTTTCCTTTTCTTTGCGCTCCAAATCAGCTGCCGCCTTGGCAGCTTGGCGTTCCTTCTAAAATAATCAGATTTCAACATGACAACATGAGTTTGTGCAATGAAAATATCAAGAATGCATAGCAAATGCTCACCTCCATTTCTCTTTTCTTTTCCCGCTCCTCACGACGCACCTTTTCATTTTCTTTGCGCTCCAAATCAGCTGCAGCTTCAGCAGCACGCCTCTCCTCAGCCTCAACCCTCTTCAATTCAGCCTCTTGTTCAACACTCTTTCTAGCCTCTACTCTCTTGCGCTCGCGTTCGGCTGCTGCGGCCTTCTTTCGTTCCTCGCGTTCCTCCATCTCGATCTCCAGAAGCCGTTTCTTTTCTTTCTGCCTCTTTCTCTCCGCCTCCTCTTCTTGACGACGAGCAAGGAACTCCTCTTTGGCAGAGTCAACGCGAGCCTCGCGAACAGATACAGCGTCAAGAAGGAACTCTTGGCAGTGCTTGGCCAGCAATACCATGCCTTGCTTCGCTTGGTCATTGAGTGGAATGGATGCCTCATAATCAAACTGAATGCTCTCCAAAAACGAGTCTCCTAAAAGCGTGGTCGCAATAGTTAATAGTGTGAGAAAGGCGCCTGGCATTTAACAAGAGAGAGGCACAGCGAAGCAACTTACTCGCGATCAAATCGGCTCGCTCAGTATCAGTCTCGTTGATGATCGCTTCCTCGTCCTCTTCAAGCTGCTTCATCTCGGCAGCAAGCTCATCGTCGGGCTGCACAGCAAAGTCTTCAGCTCGCACTTGAGCTCGCTTGAAAGCAGCTTCAATAATCTTCTTATCTTTCTTTGCCACGGCCATCTCTTTTGCAAACTTGATCTGCTTCTCTTGATGGAGCAATTCTGCCTCTTTGGAGCGATTCTCGATAGACTCGAGCTCAGACAGTGTGCTATCAATCCCCTTCTGCAAGTCAATCAAATTGCCATCCTTGTTGGTAACTGTTTGCTTCAACTCTTCAACATTCTTTTCTTGAGTTGCAGTGAGGTCCTTGATCGATTGACGAAGGCCTTCTACCTCCTTGCATTCAGAATCAGCCTCCATAACTGCTTTCTTCACGGCTTCTATGCGCAAATCTTCTGCGGCACGTCCTTCAGCGGTAGCAATGACCAGTGCCTCAGCATCGGCTCGCAGTTTGGTAGCTTCTGCCAAGTCTTTCTCGGTGCGGCTCTCTCCGTCTGCAACCTGGGCGTTCAGCGATTCACGCTTTACCTTTTCGGTAGCCAATTCGTCTTCGATGGCACTGACACGGGATCGAATACTGGCAACGTCTACGGACTGAACATCGTCCACGCCCCAATTGGGCAAAGGCAGAGCCTCCTGTCCTTCTGCTTTGCGAACCTCGTTGCATTTCTAAAGAGTCAGAGAAGACATGAGAAATAGGTGTGTTAGTAAATGAACCAAGAGGCTAAGGTGGAAGTGAACATTAAGCATTCTTCCACTTACTGCCCAAATCTTTGCCAGCTCGTCCTTCTTGGCCTCCACCATTGCCTTTTTCTCATCAATCGACTCAATAGTCTTTGCCTTGGTCTCATCACTCTCTTTTGTCTTGGCTTCCAACACGGCTACCGCTTCGGCATGGCGAGTCCTTTCCATATTGATCTCGTGATCGATCGTCTCCACGCGCAACTTTGTCTGAGATTCCATCTGCTGGGCGGATGAAAGGTCGGTTTCGTTTCCTGAAGATGGGGGGAAGATTAGAGTTAGATCAAGGTAGATACATATTTGAAAGATATCATGCCATGCACCCAAGCTTCAACTCCAAACTCACCGGCAATTTCAGCACGAATCTTGACAATATCTTCAGCAATCGAATGCATCTTGTGCTGATTAGATTGAATGGACTTCACAAGGAGATCCTGGTGATGTTTGGCATCATCTCTTCTCGACTTGGCAGCATTCACCTTGCTGGTCATTCCAGCCTTCTTCATGTTCAACCTTGTCTCATTTTCATTCAAGGTGCGCATTGCTACCTCAAGCTTCTGCTGGTACGGCCTGAGAAGACGAGCTACACCGAGGGCACGCTTGAGCTTGGTATCAAATCGATTCTGCTCCTTGCGAGAGCTATCGCATTTGCTCTTGGCTTCAATGAGCTGACGATGGCGGTTGGATAGCTCATTGCCGGCTCGTACGAGATCGGCACGCATCGATCCATTCTCGTACTTGAGTTTGGAGAGCTTAGCTTCTTGGGAGGCCTTGAGTTCGAGTTTTTGCTGGCGGGCTAGCTTTACCGATTGCAACTGACGTTCTGACTCCAGCTGCTGCTGTTCGAGGATGGCAATGTCTTGAAAGACTGTTCAAAGATGTCAAGGCTCAAGGAGTTAGGATTTGCTTGGAAGATGAAACAGACTGGCTTTTTATACAACAATCATCAGAGAGTCACATCGAAATCAACATAATTTGAGCCTCAGAAATCAAATTGCCCAAGCCTTCTTATAGAACAGCACCGCACGATACAAAGTACCAAAACGAAGACAGCAGTATTTAGATTTGAGCCTTAACAATCGGCCCCATTACCAGACGACTAAAACAGCAATCACAAGATAGACACGGGATAGTAATCTCTATTAAACTCATCAACAGTATCATCTGATAAAAATCATTCACGGTAAAACAAACAAACAATCCCAAATGAAGAGAACTCTATTACATTCATCCAGAACTGAACGAGTCAGCAACAAGAGTAT
>JALLPI010000725.1:0-15468 GCA_036939935.1 Cyclotella atomus | reverse complement strand
CAGTAAGTCCCACATTTAAGGACACCCGTTAGGATAGGCTACAAAAGGACAGCCTTAGTCAATTCAAATTTAGTAACATATTATTATCACCCTGAACAATAATACAATATTTTAATGTTTTTCACACCACCATACCAGCCAATCCTTTGCCAATTCGTAAGCAGTCCAGCTAATTGCCACTGATGGAGCATGCAGTGCCAATCTAGGTATTGTGCCGCGGAATAGACCCCTTGGTCCTTCCTCTTGCAGTATGGATCGGAATGCTTCAAATGGAGTAGTGTAAAATGTCTTCGCAAATGGAGTTTGATTCAATGCATGCCCTTTCATTGGGATGTGGTGTGAGCCAGTTGCAGTTGGTTTTGCAGTAACAAGGCTGTTTGAATGAAACAATGTCCTCTTAACATCCTCCATTGCCATTTTCGGGCAGGCCTTTGGCTCTCCTATAGCCGCAGCTAATGCATGTTCTTCCATAATTGCTGTACCGCCACCTGTCATAGCAGGGGGTAAGACCATGCCCATTCTTTGTGTTTGCAGTCTAGTCTTGATTCTATCCAAAGGGGCAGTCATTGCGGCTGCAACGGCACCCGCTCCCATCCCAGACAAGACAATCGTTGAAAAATGAAATGGTTGCTCCCTGTGTTCGTTGTCACTTCCTGCGATGTGCCGAAGATGAGACGCCCCATACATTCCATGCTCAAGCATACCACGCAACCACTCATTTGTCCCCATCATAATCATTCCATAAGGGACATTCGTCACAAGAGTGATGGGAAACGAACGATACAACCCCCACCATCCCTCACCACCAGCTCTCATGCCACCCTCCCTCATATCTCCAAATACAATACTCTCAAATGCATCCCTCAAACTAGTATAATGCCCAAGTTGCATCCGTTGCTTCATAGTATCCATAGGCGTCATGACAACATCATGCAAAAAGGTTGCAACGCCTCCTGCAATCATGGCTTGATAACCGTCCATAGTTCCATGACAATGAGTAGAAGAAGAATTTGATTTGTTGTATTCCAAACTCATCGTTTTGATTATCTCATACGAAGAAAAGTACAATGCATGGGCCGGAATGCATCCGACAAACATGGATTGGACTCCACGGAAAAGGCGTTGTATGCCTGATCTGGTTGTGCTTTGTGACGTGACGTTGGAACTGAATTGACTTGGGGCAAGTGTGGGCGCCAAATCTGCCACTGTCGCATTGCGAATCATTCTACTTTGTTTGCTCCATGGACGATTTGTTTTCGAATGGTGAGGATGGTTCCTGCCTTGGGTTACAAGTTTTCCTGCAGAGTTTGTCATGTCAACAACATTTGGTGCTAGCATGCCATGCGTTTGAGATGCCAACGTGGTTACCCCGGCAGCATGATGTGACCCGTGATGGTGTGAATGTTTCATTAAGTGTTTTACAGTAGACCATATAGAATTGGAGTGTGGCGGGCTTGCATTAGTTGTCGCATATGTTCCTAAACTGCCTTTTTTAATTGTAGATACAGAAGCACTGGCTGGTGCATTGCTGGAGATTGTGCCACCCACAGCGGGTTTCAAGTCTGGATTCACATATGAACTGATTTCACATGGACCACACCCCGGTTTACCAGATACTTTGTGCAGCACCTGACTTTGCCAGCATGTCTTGACTGTGTCTAGGGGGTAAAGGAGCGTGTGTTCCATCTGAAAATGATTTGTTTTCAACAGGTTGAAGAGACCCGTGAGTTCAAGCATCAAAATACGACGATATATCTAATGAACAACTTGCAAAACAGCAACAATATTCAGTGCGCTTTCGCTCATGAGACAATGAGATAAACCTGCAAAGAGGGGATCAATGCCTCGACGTGAATAACTCATTTAGATCGTTAATTCAAGCGCGCAGCAGACACCGTATTACCGACAAGCAACATGGCTTAGCTGGCACTCTCTAGAGACACGACGACCACGAACAACTGCCACCGAAAGATAGATACTCTCGTCTATTAAACTGATATAATCTAACGACACAAGCAATCAAATGTCAATCAATCCTTACCACACCAGCAAAACTCCCCGCCAAGCAATGATGACCGAAGCTCAATGGTGAGGTTTGAGCGTCCCATTCTTCCCATTCGAGGTCTTGCGCTTCTGTTGCCATGGTGTGTCGTCTTTTTGAGCTCAGATACAAGATCTGGTCTGGCAGCTGCCTTTACCTTTTACTGCCATAACGTTTAGTATTAAATGTGATGAAAGGTTATGAGCTTTTATCCTCGCGTCTCTCGCAGGCGCTGCACGGAGGTTGAGTACCATAACAGGATCAAATAAAACAGGGTGCAGTCGATTGACAAATTGGCATCGACTGCAAGTGACTTGCGTCTGGAAATTCTCCTCTTTGCAGCTTATGAATCATCATTGAGGCAAAAAGAATTATATTTAACTTAGCATCTTAAGTGAAATACAGGCTTGACAACCCCTCTCCAGAAGAAAAGGGAAGGCAAATCGCGTACCAAATACGATATTGAATCCTAAAATGGTTAGATTTCTGTGCAAGTATTATTGAGTACTAAGATCAGAGACGCCAATGCACGGCCGAGAGTGAAAGCCTAACACATTAGCAGTAAGCCGCTCCTCGACCAAAGTCTCTGACAACACATCAAAACACCCACAAACATTAAAGGATCGGCATAGGAGGCTTCTCAATATGACTAGTTTTGGTAACAATCATCTCATCAATAATTCCATAATCCACAGCCTCTTCCGCCGTCATGAAGAAATCACGATCACAGTCCGCCTCGATCTTATCTTTTGGTTGATTGCAATACTCGGCAATGTACGTATTCAATACTTCTCGAATGAACAATATTTCTTTGGCTTGAATCTCAATATCAGCAGCCTGGCCTTGAGCCCCTCCCAAAGGTTGATGAATCATGATTCGTGCATTGGGCAATGCACGACGTTTGCCAGGTGCCCCCGCACCGAGGAGAAAGGCCCCCATACTAGCTGCCATACCAAAGCATACTGTGGATACATCGCAAGGAACATATTGCATAGTGTCGTAAATAGCCATACCAGCACTGACGGATCCCCCTGGACTGTTGATGTAAAGCGTGATATCTTTGGTTGGGTCCTGCTGTGCGAGGTACAACAGTTGAGCTACTAGGACGTTGGCAATTTCATCATCGACACCTTGACCTAGAACGATGATACGGTCCTGAAGGAGACGGGATATGACGTCTTTTTGTGTGTTGCCGTCGTCGATCATGGGCATGCGGACTGGGCCACGGGATGGGGCTTCATCGGGGTTCTTGCGACGGGGGTCAACCTATTTGTGTTGGGTGTGTAGAATGAAAAGAAATGAGTTTCCAGTGATGGAATCTATGTGCAGATAAGGGAATGAAGAGCTACATAATCATCAACCTCTTGATTCGCCATATCAATAGCATTTTGCTCATTTCCCCCAATTTACATCAATCACTTGAGATACATCATTATGTGGGATACATTATGTCTATGTATCTCAAAACATCGTGCACGATGTTACATGATCCTTTTAAATGAAAACGACTCGAATGCAGTCAAGAAAGCTCTCTCAATACGAGCAGAGAAATTTTATCTTTCAGCAATTCATTTGGTATTGCTAACCACAAGTATTCGCGTAATAAAAATATCCATCTCGAATAACTAAAACATTTAAAATGCGCATCGGCACAGGATCGCAAAACATACCCACCCCATTCTTTCAGCAGCATTCAATATAATCGAACAGATAAAGACATCTCATTGAAAATGAACGCACCTCAGGCTCCGGATCTGTAGGCGGAGGCATCATTCTCGGCCCATTAATACCATAATGAATCGACATGATAGATTTGTACTGCTGGGATAGGGCCGATCTGCCATGAGGGACCGCTTGGAGGGATGTAGGTGCCCTTGCGATTGGTGCATTGTTTAGGGAGAATGCTGATATTGTTGGTAAGAGGAGGGGCAGAAACTTCATGGTTGAGTTGTTCGGTGGAGCGAGGAGAGGGGTGTTCTGGCGATTTGGAAAAATAAGTAGGCAAAATAGCTATAATACCGGTACATAATCTAGCCAGCAAAAGCGCCTTTGCCCTCTCATAGGAAGTACCACGTGGAGCTTGGCAGGAGTAGGTATCTGAGAGGGAGCCCAAATCATGTTATCGTACAACCCAAATGCGTTTCGTCCCCAAATGCATTTCGGTGCGTCGCTTTTCGGGATCTCAAATCCCCAAATGCATCTCGACGCACCAAAGTGCATTATTTGGGGACGAAACGAGATGCAACTTGGCCTCTGTCATCTAATCAACAAGCGAATGGGGCTGACGGAAGCATTGCAGCTATTTATCCTGTGGTGCCGCATTGGCGCCACTGACGCCATCATCCATTTGCATGGAATATATTACATACGCTGCAGCCAGCGTCAATTACTCACATCAAACACCACCCATTTGCAAATATGAATATCTTTCAATGATTTAATAACACATTTATCTGCTATTGATATTAGGAAGCACTTGTCATGTTGGCAAATGCATTTTGTGATGTCCCGAATGCATTCCGAACATCACTAAATGCATTTGGAGACAGACACCAGACATCACAAAATGCATCTGGAGACAATATCGCTTGGTGGGGCTGAATGAAAACCCATTTGGGATGTCCCCAGATGTATTTGGACACAACGAAATGCATTTTTCGGGAGTTGGCCTAATCATCACGAGATGCATTTCGTGTTGACAATAGTCATGAAATGCATTTCAGACGACCCGAGATGCATTTGGGGATTTGAGATCCCAAAACACGTTTTGACGCACCAAAATGCATTTGGGGACAAAATGCATTTTGGGTGTTATCACACACAAAAGAGAGAAGGGATGGATGGGCAGGAAATGGAAAATGGATACTCGGATCCTTTCTTGTTGCTACCCAACAGAGCGGCCTTAACAGTTTCCTTATGCCAGAGTTTACTTACGATGAGGATCCTGTGAGTTGTGAAGTCAACAATGAGACGTGGCGTGACTTCGGAGCGTGAAGTAGAGTGTGTGACGTGAAGCTTAAAGAAAGTGTTAAGGCCTATCAAATTCAATGCAGTTCTTCTATTACTATTTGTCATCAGCACTGCATAAGTAATTTACCGTTTACCTGCTGAGTCTTGAGTCCAAAGAGTTTGGTGCTTTTATTGCTTTTGCACTTGAAAGAACATCACATTCCTTAGTCAATGTAATTGCAGTATCAGTATCTAGAACCAGAATGCTAAATTCTTTTAAAACAAAAATTACTTCTGGATTGTAGGAATCGACCAACCAAAGTTTCATACAAGGCAATGATACCCATTTGCGAACTGCACGTTTGAGTTTAAAAATTCTTGGCACAATGTGCTGTGTTAGGATGCAATCAAAAAATTAAAATGATTTCTTTTGGGGTCAGTACAAAAACAAAAAGGCCATTGTCAACAATCATTCATGCATTTGGTCCAATCTTTGAATGATTGGTCAGTGCGACCATAACCATAACCATAACCATAGCCATAGCTTAACAATAAATAGTAGTACATAAGGACAGATGATGTGATTGTTGATGATATCTATGATGCACAGAACACCAACAGACTCCTTTTTTGGTGTCAAATAAGATATGTGTGATGAAGATGAAGGTATTATTCTCTGATATTTATTTGCTAAAATCCCATTGTAAAAGTAAAAGAAAGGTCATAGGGCACCGGAGTCCAACTCATACAGTCTCATCCGGTACTGGTTTGTGGAGCACACACCACTGTCACTGTACCTAAACAATGAATTATCTTACATCAAATTGCATTTTTGTTGTTGACGTGTGTGCTCTTGATCTTGATAAGATAGGTCGATCAATTGCAAACGAAGTTACATGCTCATAAAGATATGATTAATGATTCATCTATAGATGTGATTATTGCTCCATTGCAATTTGCATTACTCAGAAGAATTGATAGTTGATCTGGTGGGTGCTCCAAAAGCTCCAGCTGCAAACCAACAAGCATTACCAGAGACCAGAGGTGCTCCTGTAACTTTTAGCACGAAAATTCCACAATTTTGGTCTGAGTTCTCAAGAATTAGAGCTATGTAATTATACACATTCAGATAGTGGAGAGTTAAACATCATCAAACATAAAATCAAAGTTTGTATAAAATCATAAAAATATGAATTACAGTAACACAATAGACAAAAAACAAAAAACTGCTTGGGGGTGCCACTCTGTCTTTGCCAAGATTATGGAAGCCTCGCCCCAATCAAACACGCAATCCCAGTTTGTCCCCACAACACAAGCAAGATCGAGAAAACTGCCCTGTGGATCAGATAAGCAGAAATACAATTGCTTCATAAAGATATCAACTATTGGCAGAGTGAAACAAGAGAACTTTTGCCATCAATGCCTGTTACCTGTTAGAAAAACCGATTCCTAATTCAGAATGAATCGAACGAGAGCCAAATCAACAGCAGCCGCTGCACTTCTAATCCTACCCCTGACCACATACTCACTCGTCGACCCATCCATCGAGAACACGGTAGCCCGCAACACCTACATCGATCCACTACTCACCACAGAAACAGAATTCATCCCACTAAGCCAAACTACTGGCGAAACGGCAGCTCTATCCGAGCTGAGCTTCCTATCTGACACTTGGACGGATGCCAAGTTAGACATTAAATCAGGCAAGATTACCAAGTTGGATCTAAAGGAACCTCTTTTTCCCGGTGATAATCGTCTCTTGTGGCGTGTTTCCACAGACGATGCATCAAACCAAGACGAGGCAATCAATTTAGAAGAGCTGGCTGTATCAGGTTTACAGAGTTACATCTCCCAAATCTCGTCGGTTCTCTCTATTGACGACAGTGAGTTATTCTCGCCCGATTCTGTAAGGACTGCACTTCACGATAATGGATCTGGATCCTTGATTCAACTTAGTCTGGAGAGGAGGTACAAGAATATAGTTGTTAGGGATTCAAGAGCATTTGGTATGGTGAAGAATGGGAATTTGGTTATGTTTGGATTGAATAAATGGGGTGAGATTGAGGGTTTGGATGTGGTGCCTAGTATTGAAGTTGAGGAGGCTAGGAGGTTATTGGCTGTATTTGCCGAAGAAGATTTGATAGTCGAGGGTACAGTTGACGATAGGGAGAGTTCAAGGGGAGATGACAAGTTCCAAGATGTGGAGCTCAAGATGGAAATATTGGATCTGTGTACACCCGAGTTACAGGTTTTGATTCTAGACAACAATGAAGAAAGGAGTGAAAGAAGAAGTGATGACAGCCCTCGCTACTTAAAGAGAAAGAAGCATAGTCACCACAAGAAGAAGAATGACTCTGCCCCAACCTTTGACATTGGATCAGGCTACAAGCATGCATTGGTATGGAGAATCTGTCCCAAGTTAACCAATCAGAAACAAGAAATCATGGAGGGTCTTGTAGATGCGCATACTGGTCAAATATACTCGTTCGTCGACAAGGTCGATTACTTTACAGGAGTAGCAAGTGTATACCCGGTATCAAATGATGGTCAAGTCCCCGACGGTATTCTGCAGCCTGGGTATCCAATGCCATTCATGACTATCCGTGGAGATGGAGAGGTGGTGACGACTGACACGGGTGGAAGTTATTGGAGTGTAGGTGAAAAGACTGTATCGTTTTCGGGAGAGTTTGTTCACATGGAAGATCAATGTGGGGAGGCCAAGCTTACAATTGAAGGCGACTTTGACTGGAGTGGTGTACAGAACGGGACAGATTGCGATACGCCTGGTTTTGGTGGCGATGGGAATACTCAAGCTTCGAGGAGTGGATATTATGAGTTGAACCGTATCATGGAGCTTGCACGGTCTCATTTGCCTGGCAATGGATGGTTGAAGCAACGATTGGTAGCTAATATGAACATTCCTCAATCATGCAATGCATTTTGGGACGGAACAACGGTGAATTTCTATCGTAGTAGTGGTGAGTTCGCTTTTGCGCCTCGGCAATGATGTATATGCTTGCATCTCATATTTTTTTGCGCACGTGTCTCTATCAAATACAGCACAATGCAGTAACACTGGAGAGATTGCTGGTGGTGAGTTCGCTTTTGCGCCTCGGCAATGATGTACATGCATGCATCTCATATTTGTGCACTCATCTTTCTATCAAATACAGTGTTTGACCACGAGTGGGGTCACGGTCTGGACAACAACGATTTGACACCAACAATTGTCAAGCCAAGTGGAGAAGGAATTGCTGATATTTACACGGCGCTGCGTTTGGGAGACAGTTGCATTGGCCGAGGTTTCTTCAACAACCCGTGCTCTCAATTTGGTGATCCTGTAAGTCAATCAATGTGATTGATGTGGCATGAAAAGGCTTATGCGTTTGAGTTATGGCTCACTTAACACTGTTTCTATCATATTGCAGTGTATAAATGATTGTACTGGGGTCAGGGATATTGATTTTGAGCAGCATGAGAGCAAAGCGCCTCACACGCTCACTTGGACGAACGCAAAATGTGGCGCGGCTGAGAATGTTCACTGTAGGGGCCTGGTCTACTCCGAAGCAATTTGGTCATTGTGGAAGAGGGACTTACCTTTCTTCTATGGCTATGACGATAATACAGCTCTGGAGATAGTGATGCGCCTTACCTTTATTGCAGCTGGTAACGTTGCAACGTGGTACTCGGGCTCTCCACCCTTTGGAGGTTGTGGTGGTGATAGTGGTTACCTCTCGTATCTTCTCGCAGATGGTAAGTCCACGTGATGTAATTGTACTTACGATGCACTGGTTAGTTCCATTCTAACTGCTTTTCTCTCAGACGATGACGGCGATATAAATAATGGCACACCTCACATGCAAGCGATATTTGCTGCTCACAATCGTCAAGAAATCGCATGCGACGAACCGACAGTGCAAGACTCCGGATGTAACAGTTCGCCTCGAGACGCACCCGAACTAACAGTGACCCCTGGTTCAATGGAGAACCTTGTTATCTGGACACCTGTTGCTGACGCTGTCTACTACCAGGTCTTTCGATCAGAAGGTGTCTACAAATGCTCGCAAGGGAAAGTCTTACTTGCAACTGTATCTTCTACTGTGTTGAACTACACTGACACGGGTCTCATGAACGGCCGTGAATATTATTACCTAGTTATTCCGAAAGGATCAGATGATGCTTGTTTCGGACCTGCATCTGCATGTAAAGCAGCATCTCCACTGGATGGCCCTGCCTTGCAATTTACTTGCCAGAACGCACTTGCTGTTATTAACAAAAAAGACACGCCAATCGCAACAAATCATCAATGCACGCTGTATGCAGTATCAAACTTCACTGGTACAATCTCAGTGTCTTGCGATACCTCTACGATGGAAGCTGTCAATTGCACGGTGCCTTCAACTGTTACCTTCTCAGCCGGTGATGTATATCAAAACGTCCCGGTTACGATCAGTGCCACGTCCTCAACACCAGTTGGTCAAAAACCTCTAACCCTTGTTGCGACCGATGGGACAACTGAACGAAAGGCAGAAGTTTCAGTGGTTGTTGTGATGCCAGGAGGCAATTTGACTGCCGCATATGATCCTGTGATTGGGACGCCAAGGTGTGTAGTCTCATCCAGCAGATGCTCATCGGGCGATCTTCTTGATGGCAAGGGCGTAGATGAAGTTAATTCACCGAACGTGTTGTTAGGAGAGTGCAGTGACGGGATTTGGGGGCAATACCATGTGCATCCTTCCAATGATAAGATCGTGGTTAAGGCAGGAAAATTGGATGGAACCGGCTCAGGGTTGGAATTAACGGAGCGCTCGTTTGCCACTATTAGTGCCACGGTATGGTCGACGTTCGCCACAAGCTGCTTTGCCGACTTCTATTACACAAACAACATCTCGAGTCCAAAATGGGAGTACATCGGAACTCAAGTAACATCAAAAGTGCGGAAACCAGAAGTTCTTCAGATGGAGTACGAGGTTCCTGTTGGTTTTGAACAAGCTGTTCGAGTGAATTTTAGGTATAAGGGCAGTGCTGGCACGTGTCCTTCGGGAAGCTACAGGAATTATGGAGACGCAGATGACTTGGTTTTCACGGTAAAGCAGAGCGAGTTCTACATCGAATGCCCTGATTCATTAATTGTGGTCAACACTGCCGAGGCCCCCATCAACAAGACCAAGAATTGTACCTTATACACCGCCTCTTCGTTCACCGGCACAATTACTTTCTCTTGTGATGCATCAGCCATGACTGGAGTCAACTGTGCCGCTCCTTCGGCTTTACAAATTGGTGGAGGTCAAGAAGTTACTATTGGCTATGTTATGCAATCCACTGCAACTGTGGTTGGAGGCCAAGAAGATCGAATTCTAGTCTTCGCTGAATCTAGTGGCATCTCAAAGAAGTCAAGTTTCCCCATGATTGTCGTCAGTGATGGAGGATCTCATAATGCGACCTACGATGGGCAACTCGGCGCTCCTCGATGTTTTGCAAAAGGAAGCGAGTGCCTTTCTGGCGGTCTTCTTGATGGGCGGGGAGAAGTAGGACCAGGTAAGTTGTGAAATCACGAACAAACCAAATGACAAATGATGCATCCCATCAATCTCACGATATTTGTATTAGAGCCCAATTGGCCAAATAGTCTCGATGATTGCACAGACGGGAGCAAGGGAGAATACCACGTAGACGAGCAATTAGATGCAATCGCAGTTCGTTCAGGCAAACTTGATGGCAGTGGATCTGGTGATGATATTTCCGAGGGCGGGTGGATTTCGATTGCGGCTACAGTTTTTGCTTTTAACAACAATGATCGAGCAGACTTTTGGCACACTGCTGATGCATTCAATCCATCTTGGAAGTTCATCGCCTCTGTTTACTCCAATGAAGTAAATGCAACAGAAGTTATTGAAGTTGAGTACAAGTTACCACATGGGTCAAACCAAGCCGTTCGAGTGAGATATGACTATCAAGGCAATGTATCAACGTGCCCCGAAACATCGTACGGAGATGTTGACGATTTGGTATTTGCAGTGGCGTATGTTCCTTTTTACATCAGCTGCCTTTCGGAATTAGTCGTCTTCAACATCGAAGATGCCCCTTTCACCAGCAACCTGCCATGCACAGTTTTTAGTCAATCGGATTTTAATGGTTCACTTGAGATTAAGTGTGATACGTCCAAATTGAGTGGGATGGGATGTGCATCAGAATCCCCCATTGACATTCAACCTGGGGTGCTTGAAACAAACATCACAATATCTGTCAATGTGTCAACGTCAGCTATTGCTGGTGAAAGTGGCGATTTGTTAATTTCAGCCACTGATGCGATCACAAACATCACCAAAACCAGCCCCATCAAGGTGCTCATAATCGAGGGAGGAGGACCACAAACTGCTGAGTACGATTCTGAACTTGGCGCACCAAGATGCTACGCTGAAGGAAGCTCGGTAAGATTAAAATGCTGTGAGTTGGTACAATATTTGCAATCTCATTAACTGACAATGTTACAGTGCTCCTCTGGACAGCTGCTGGACGGGCGCGGCACAGTCGGCACAGGTGAAAAAAATGCCCCCAACACAATAGATGATTGTGAAGATGGAGGTTGGGGAAATTATCACCAACGTGAGTTCCGTTGACCTCAAGACGTACGGTGTTACCTTTCTACCGCCAAATCACTCACTCATTGCTTCCTATGAAAAAGATCCGTCCAATGATGCAATTATTGTCAAGGGAAAGAATGAAAATGTGGAGATTTCAGAATATGATGAAGTGATTGTATCAGCCACAGTCTGGTCAACAATGCCAAATGATCTATCTGCAGACTTTTATTATACGTCCACCCCAGAAGATCCAGCGTGGACTTTTATTGATACTCTTACTACAAGTAAAAATGGAGAAGCCGAGGTGTTACAAGGTGAGCCAACTTTCTTGCTTGTTGGTTATGTAGTTCTGCCAATGTTTGCTCAACTGTTCATATGTTTCTGCCAATCATTTGACTTGACTGTTAACTTGACGCCAAAGTGAACTATTTTCTCCCTAGTGGACCCCAGCAAGCTGTGCGCGTGAATTTCAGATATAAAGGAAGCGTTGGTACATGCCCGTCGGGCAACTACTGGAACTATGGTGATGCCGACGACTTGGTGTTTGCTGTCAAGCAAGCTTCGTTCTCTATCATGTGCCCTGACGAAACTATTCGCATCAATAAAGAGGGCACGCCAAGCAGTGTAGATCTTGAATGTACAGTATCTACTCGCTCAAACTACACTGGCACAATCAACCTTTCATGCAGTTCTCCGTCTTTAACTGGAGTTAACTGTAACCCTAACCCGCTTAGTATTGACTTGTCACCTGGCGACACAACAGCGAATTTTACTGTGAACCTAAATGCTGATACCTCGGTTGTAGTCGGCGAACAAGGAAACGTCTTAGTTTTGGCGTCTGATGGAGCATCTTCAAAGACTTCAGCCATCAGTGTGTCAGTGGTTAATCCTGGAGGGAACCAAATGGCATTTTATGATCCTTTGTATGCTGTCCCGATGTGTGACCTAATTGGATCGTCTTGTTCGAGTGGAGATCTCCTTTACGGACGAGGTCCGGTGACGCCAGGTACGTCAGTTCATGTTGTCATTCGTTGAAGTCGCACCTTAACACCATACCAACGTTCCTTTTTTACCTCTAACTTGATCATCATTCCTTTATTGCAAAGAACCACACTACCCCAACACCCTCGATAACTGCGAGGATGGCGCCAAAGGAGATCATCATGTCGATGAATCGATTGATAGAATAGTAGTGAGGTCGGGTCGGATGAATGCAGCATCAAATGAAACCATACGAGAGGGTTCATACATCACAATAATCGCGTCTGTATTTGCATACAGCATCTTGGATACAGGTGACTTCTTCATCACAACTAAACCCAGTGATCCATCGTGGCAGTATATCGGTTCTGTGAATGCAACTGTGGATGACGATGTTGATCATTTGGTTCTTGAGACCATCTTGCCGCAGGGACACATTCAGGCAGTACGAGTCAGTTTTCACTATAAAACCGATCAAAACAAAACCCCGTGCATTGGAGGAGATTGGGATGACGTGGATGATCTTGTATTTACCGTTCAGAAACAGGAAAATTCAGCCCCAAGTGTGCCACCTTCATCTATTCCATCTGCTAGCCCAACGACACGATCCCCGACAATTTCACCTTTCTCGAACCCCGCCGAAAACATAACAATCGCGCCCACCACAAGTCCTACAACGACACCATCTTCAGCTATTGCGATGTCCTCTTCAATTGATTGGGTCATTGCATGCGATGAAATTGCTTACAACGACACCCTCATTCAGACAGCTCAAGTGTTTGAACTCTCAATTAAACAGACACTGGAACCTAGCTTAAGCTCTAATCAAGGGTTGAAGAAAGTAACAGCCGCTGAAATATGCAACGTGGCTGTGCCTGGTCACAATCCTATTTCTTCTGTCGGAAGAAAGCTCCAAGTTGCCTCAATAGTCCAATTCAAGCTGGAATTGGAAGAAACGTGTGCTAGCTGCAGCAACAACTCTACCGTGGCTAGCGATCTCTTTGATCAAGTGAACAATGACTTAAATGTGGCTGTAAATAACGGGCAGCTAACAAGTACTCTCCAAACAAATGGGCAAGCAGCCAATTTGACTGCACTTGGCAAAGCATTTGTTGTCTCGAACAGCACCAAGTCAAATTATACTATCGCGACAAGCAGCCCCACCGCTGCTCCAACTTCTCAGCCAACATCAAGTCCTACTATAGCGAACCAGGCTTCACCGTCTGCAAACCCTAGTTCACTCTCGTCTAGTGCTAATCCTAGCAAAATTCCCAGCTTTTCGCCAATGACTGCGCAGCCATCAACTGGATCCACAACACAGCCCAGTAGCTCCTCTTCTGCAAACCCAACTTCAGCAATGACAACATCGCCAACCCAAGCTCCGTTTGCAATGACACCACCGCCTACATCCTCAAGTCCTACTGCTCGTCCAAGCACATCACCGAGCCTCTCTTCAGTAACTTCGAATCCTTCAACATCGCCAACCCAAGCTCCGTTTGCAATGACACCACCGCCTACAACCTCAAGTCCTACTGCTCGTCCAAGCACATCACCGAGCCTCTCTTCAGTAACTTCGAATCCTTCAACATCGCCAACCCAAGCTCCGTTTGCAATAACACCACCGCCTACAACTTCAACAACGCAGCAGCCCACTGTTGGCCCCAGTTCCTCACCTATTAGAAGTCCTACTGCTCGTCCAAGCATATCGCTAAGCCTCTCGCCAGTAACTTCGAATCCTTCAACATCGCCAACCCGAGCTCCGACTGCAACTACACCTCCGCCAACATCTTCTCCAAAGCCAACGGAAAGTGGAAAATGGTACATGAACTTCAGTACAATGAAGTGCTACCAAGATTGTGTAGGTGACTATCCATGTGGGGGCAAGAAAGAGTTTTGGAATGATGCGTATACTACTTTAAATGAGTGTTGCATTACAAATCTAGGAACCTCTGATCTGAATCTGACAAATAATTGTTACGCGGGTGGCGAGTGACCGGAGACGTTTGAACAGCTTGTGGAATATAATTACTGATGTAGTGTACATGTACTTAGTTCATTTCGATTGATCGAATTGAAAGTTATCTTTGTACTGAGATATGGTTACACATTTCTAATCATTCATATCATTATTTCCATGCCACGATGAATGAAGATGCTACTCGCTGCTGACTGTGGAGATTCCTACCAAAGCATCTTAAATATTCAGACATTAGTAAACAGAGATACAGCAGCTTCCTTTCTTAGGGCTGTAATGATTTACAAAGCATTATCTGTTGGTAACTAATGCAACTCTATGAAAAGAAGTTTTAGGAATGAATTCTAGTACAGCTGGCGACTAGTTCACATCAAAAAAAGCAATTAAAATCATGATGTGAAGTAAATAGAGCGATGTCTCTAGATAATGTTGCTTTTCGTCAGAACAATACTATGTTTTTTACCTTATTTGAATTTCAGATGAAGATGAAACAAGTAACTATAACAGAAATGCAAAATTATGTGAAGTATGTGACTCACAGGTAGGCTACTTCTTTTCTCCGAAACTGGCGCGCCATTTCTTTTCTTTTAAAAAAATTAAAAAATAAAGCCATCATTGCTGCTCCTTTCTCTTTCATTCTTCATATCTATCATCTGATGTTGTGGCTTTTGGTGCCGTCGTTGGGTATTCTAGCCTTCTTTTGGTTGGCATTGAATCTGATCTCGAAGTCATCGTTGGGATTGAGGTCAACTCCTAAGACAGATCCTGTCCTCGGGAAGAACAAGCGAAATGTCATCAGAAAAGCGCATTTGGATAAGCTACGAGCTGATTGGTATGCAAGACGTCTGTGATGATATTACCTACCATAGGCATATCATACGGTCAGACCGCATGTGAGAGCCACACAGTGGAGTTGCTGCCAGGTGAAACAAATGTAG
>JALLPI010000724.1:0-15476 GCA_036939935.1 Cyclotella atomus | reverse complement strand
AAAGATATTCCATGTTCGTCCTGAAAACTATACAAATAGCCTTAACATGATTTACTAATTGAAATTTGAAATTTGATCGTTGCTTGTTCCTCGGGTTGCAGTTGCACTGTAGTTGTAGGTTTGGGTGTGGTCTGTAGTCTGTGGCACAGCTTAATGACTTGTGAGTTCGCCGCCCACCCGCCTATCTTCGCACGATCAACAGCCACTTAACGTCGATGGTCAAACTTTGTTAACCCCAACTATTTACTATCCCTAGGCCACTGTGCAAACTTACAATAAAACAAAAATGAAAAGAAAACTGTCAAATGGTTTTGAAATCAGCTTGCTTAGAGTGTCAGATTAAGCCTATTTATCCTTGTATAAATGGCTGTAACAGGGGGTTGCTCCAATTACAATAAGTATTTAATAAGTATTTCCTACTAACATTTGTTGTATGTCTATCCATGTCAATTGGAGTTTGCATATAAGAGACAAACTGCATGGTGTTTTCCTTTTGTGGCTACTTATCATCTATGTTATGTATTTTTGTAGGAAGAGCTATCATGCCAAATGCTTCAATCCATCCCCCACTTGCCAATAAGAATATCATCAATTACACAGGGCACACGTTCCTTCCATCGCAAACTTGTTCCAGCCTCTTCTGCATCTAACTTCACCCCCCCCCCCCTTCGGCTCCTTCTTTGCCACCCTTGCAGCAATCTTTTTGTCCTTGTTTAATTCGATCCTGAAAGCATTTCTCTTAAGCTTCTCTTCCTTCACTGCCTGCAATATGTTATCTGCCGGCTTAACATATAATTCATCCTGCCAAACATGCAGTGGTAAGTGCTTCCTGTAGTTCTTGTACGTCTCAACCTGTTTGTAAATATTAATACCCGGTGATTGAAGCACCTTCACTTTGTCAGATAGCGCAGCACGCATGATAGCTCCCCTCGCCTCCACCGCCTTCTTGATTGGCATCTTCTTGTCATAAGAATAATCATCCAGACCGATGGTGACGGAGCGGCCGCTGATGCTGCGGAGGCTGCAGAGGGTGCCGGTGATGCTGCAGGGGGTGCCGCAGCCAATGGGAGTGCCGCTGCGACCGGGGAGGGGAACAGTCTCCTGAATTGGTGTTACCATCGTCGACAATGATGGTTAGATTTGTTGTTTGGCTTGTTGTGAGTGCCGGAGCTCCGGAGAGGCGCACGGCGCCTCTTTTTTTGGCCTCTCCATTAAAAAGCATGCAAAAAGCATGTGATCGCCTAATGTACTTAGTAATGACCAATCACATTAATGGCAACGATTAAATGTATCTTTTTGTTATTGGCGTCTTCATCGCTGAATACCAATACAGTGCCAATCATCTCATTATTACAATTACAGCGATGGTCTACATCCCAAAACGGACTTGTTCCACGTGGAGGGGTATCTTTCGTCCGTCAAAGGGTGGCGCCATTTTCTGTTTTACTGGTTATAGGTATGACAATCTTAAATATCGTAGATACTTTCTACGACGAATTGACCATATCAGACTGAGGGAAATATGTTAACGATTGTTTATGTCTAACTGAATGAACCATTTTCCCTTTACCAAATCACCCATATGCACTCCACTTTCTTTTCATTTTTCATCCATCACCGATCACTCTCGCTTTCTCTCACTCCTCTCTCGCTATCATTGACACCATGAACGAACCAACAGAGCCGCCCAGGCCGCAATGCTGCGGCCATTATTCAACTCCAAATCTCCAGTGTTAGGGTGGTAGCTGCCCGCACAGCATGCTTCGAACTCCGAACGAAGCGGAGAGGCGAGAGGTAACGCACCAATCTTCACCTCTTCAGCCTGCTCCAAGAGTCTCTCTTCTTGCCTTTTTGCCGTGTAAGTACAGCCACGGGTGCCTCGCTGCGCAAACATATGGAAAAATACATTGAGGGCAGTGAATAGCTGTGAGGAGGAATGTGTCCCTGACTGCACGACGCACTGGAATGAAGGGGGAAGGAGGAAGGAGAAGGATGCCATCCAATGCCGTTTGACGAGAGGCTTAATTTTCAGGTAATCCCCTGACTGTTGCGGTCATCGTACAAATGCAATGCGTTCCACTGCATTGCACATGTCGGTTGTACCGTCTTTTACCAATTACAAGGTTTTGTTTGGCCATGGGTTTGATTTTGTTTGGAGACACAACAATATCAAAAAAATTCCCCCACTACTTATCAGCATAATATTACTGCAATGGCAATCTGTTGCTGCTGTGTACTCTAATGCTCTGTTATTTTTAATTTTGTATTTGTGCATTTGCAAATTGATTGAATGATATCCTAAACTTAGACACAAGTAATGAAGGACGCTCATAGCTAGGTTACTAGTCTGTATATATTTTCATTTGGCTTAATATTATGATGTTAACATGCATCAAATTGAGGTGGAAAACGAATCGTCAGGCAATCCGTGTGAATACTAATGATGTATTGGTGCGGTTGCACATGATTTTGCACATGAGGCAGCTGACGAAGGGCGCTATAATTTAGATTGGTAATAAAGTAGCTTAATATGGATTTCAGCTCTTTAAAGGCACCTGTGACCTCCCTAGTAAGAAGTTGGTAACAGAGCTTGATAATAAATGGAAGCCCATCTACAGGAAGATGATGGAGGCACCTGGAAATGAACAGATACCTGCTAATGCAGACAAAGACTTTGTACAAAAATCCTATGCCAGAGGCATTCAATACCTGAAGGAGAATGTTAGCTACATTTGGAGGAATGCAAAAGATGAGGCAGAGCTTGGTAAGTATAAAATTGCAACGTGGTCAAAGAAAGTATAGGACGATCTGAGATAATGAAATATGGCTCTCCAGAGGATATTGCCAAGCTTCCCCCACCAACTAATCGCAATAAACAGCATGCATTAAAACAAGGAGGTTGGACTATTGAAAAGAGTGCGGTGAGGCGTGTAAGAAAGAGAACCTGTCAGTTGAATGTGAATACGGATGATGTTGTTGGTGCTTTTGCAAATAATTTTGCACATGTAGCAGATGATGAAGGAAGCTCTTAGCTAGATTGCATAGTATGTGTTGTATAAACGTAACTTAATATGTGTTATGTGGCGTAGCACAGTGTGCATCTCATTGCCATCGCAATTGCTGATGTCGAAACGATTGCACAAAACAATTCGACATCTCTTATTATCTCTTATATTTTGCATGCATCAAGTAAGACCTTCTACACAAGACTGTTCATATAGGGATTTATCACTATGATATATTACTACTACAGATAAGATACAGTGTAGAAAAGTTCTACGATAATCATGACCGGTAATAAAGATCTTGGATACCTTTAATTCAAAGTAGGTCCTATCTACCAATGTAGAATAGTGGCCTAAGATATTTGGTCCTATCTACCAAAGTAGAAAGTGGCCTATGACATCCACGTCCAAGAAAGGATGTTACAATGCTGAACTGGCAATTTGAGGTTTGTCTTGGGTCATGCCGTGCATCCTTTTGAGTAGCAGTAGGTGAGAAATAAGCACACATCCACAGGACGGTAACTGCAGGAGCCACAAAAATCCAGTGATGGGCCCCATCCAGTGCTTCTGCACCACTCATTGACTATGTTTTAGTCAGGAGATTTCTATACATGTTATTGTTATGTTTCTCTGAACTCTTGGGAGATCTTAGGATGTAAAATATTTCTTTTAGTGAGGACAAGTTGTGTGTGCTCTGGACTAGCTTCTTGTCACTTTGAATTGGAATCGATCTTCATGTCATTTGTTTTGGCATGATGGACTGGTACTAGAAGGGACAGTGCAGAGAACTGGATATACAGGCCGGATGTGCTGACACAAGTTGGGGGGATGGATGTGGTGGTGATGGTGATGGGTGACGGGTGACATGTCACATGTCATTTTCAACAATACCTTTTGGGATTTCAATGTTCCGAGAATGATCGTTTTATCAACCAATTTCAATTCTCACCAAACCAATACATCACTCTCTTTCATATTTTGAGCACCACAAACAGGGACACCTGCCACCCAGTAACTGATGACCAATTCTTTCCACTGCCATGGTCTGGTGTTTTCCTCCCCACCTGACCTGATTCCATCCTTTCTCTTTCCATGGCTGATGATGGTCAGGTCATGGCCAAATCTACCGCCGCCCGCTCATGATAGATGGCTATTGAAGGCAAAGGGAGGGTGGATTTCCTAGTAAATTTCCATTGCAAACCAAGTTTTCCACTGATTAGAACAGAGTCCATCTCTCTATTAGATGTGGAGAGCACCATTGTACGTCAACGATTAGTTCAAGTAATCAAGCTATCTACTTCAAGCTTCAACTCAAGTTGCCCCCAACTCCCAACACTCCCAACCAAACACACTGTAACCATGACATCACGTCGCAACCGTTCGAAAACCAACCCCTTCGCTGACGACGACGATTCCTACGAAGCCTCCACCTCCTCCTCCACCCCCTCCTCCACCCACACATCCTCCAATTCCACCCCCAACGATCCCCGCCTAACCCACTACGAAACACTCCTCTCCAAACAAATCGATCCCGATTTCTTCTCCCCACCCCAAAACTTTCACGCCCTATCTCGCGTCATCGATATCCTAGGCGTCTCCCTCCAAAATAATCACAATAGCTTCGGTTCTTCTCCCGTCGGATCAATCTCTCACGAAGTATACAGTAATAACCATGCCTACCGCTCTCTGCAATCGCAGCAGGCTTTGGTGGAAGAGGCCATTGAATATATGGCCGTACGGCATTGTGCCGATTTGAATTTGAGTGTGAGTGCCGTTGGACGGATGAGTCGGCAGTTTGATGAGGCGAAGAGTATGGTGGAGGGGTTGAGGGTTCAGGTTAGGAGTGTGGGCGATTCGTTGAGGTTGGGGGAGGTTGGCGGTTTGGTGAGCTGATGTGCTCATATTGTTTGGTTTACGTGTTTTGTTATTGCTGCTGATTGCTGTTATTTGTCTGTGCTTTTTTATTGATCCGTATTGACGAAGGGTATCTTGATGTTCATTTGATGCTTAACTCGGCTTTTATTAGATTACTCAACTATTGCTGGGCTTTCTTTGATATGTCTTTTGTGCTTTCGGTGCTGCTAAACTATTGAATACCACGCAACTGATCAATCGTCGTAAAGTCGATAGTCTCCAAACCGCGCTGTATGAAACTGAATTATTGTTCTTGAAATGAATCTTTGACACCGTTCCAACTAACACGGGCACAATTTTTTCATCGTCCAGCAACCGAATCTAAACAACCCCTCAGCCAACCCCAACGAGCCATCTCAACAAGAACTAACCGCCGCGGCAGCGGCACTGAACGCAGCAGCCCAAGCAGGAGCATCAGCCCGTTCCCTTCGTGAACTATGGCTGAAAAAACTAGAATGCGAAGCCATCTTATCCTTACTCCGCAAACTGGAAATTATTCGACGTGCTCCCACGTCTTTTGATGCATTGGTTCGTCCAACGGATGGAGGACCTTGTCGCATTGCTGCCGCGGTAGTATTGTTGAGTGAGGCTATTTCCATTATGTTTAGTGATGATGTGGCCCAAGTACAGGCATTTGATAAGATTATGGAGCAATTGATGGGGAGGAAGCAACGCGCTGAAGAGATATTGTGGGCTACTCTCACAGATGTAATTTATAGGCATAGCTGGTTGGAGGGAAGAGAGAATGAAAAGAGGAGGAGGGAAAGGGTCGAACGACGAGCTAGGGCCGTGGAGGCTGCGGCTCGCGAGGGTGTGGAGGAATCAGATGACGAGGATACTAATTCTTTTACCGATACAGCTACCAATTGGGAAGACGACACGTCGACTAAATCGGGGACGAGAGATTCTTCTGGGAGCCAATCGAACAACCGAGATTCTGTATCAAGTAGTGCAAACCCCACAGTGGCTCAGTGCAAACGAATGGTTGGGCGGGCTCTACTTGAGTCGGATCTTGATTTGGAAGGAGATGAATTACGATGTGCACACCACAGTCCTAATGCGGCTGTGACTCATTTGCCAGCCACTTATTTGCATCCAGAACAGGCACTTCCTCGATATACTGACCCTGTTTTGGCACTGAGAATCCTTGTGGACTGTTTGACCAAATTGAAACGATTAGATGATGTGGAGCAGTTTCTTAGTGAGGGTATTGAAAGAGAGATTCGTAAGGTAGCTGAAAGGGAGCAAGCCAAGACATATGCTCGTTTGGAACGAAAGAGAGGATTGCGAACCGTGGCCGAAGGTGATGGAGATAGTGTTCAGGGCAGCGAGGAAGAAGATGAGTTGAAGGAGTTTCGTTTGCATTTGAACAACTTGCTAAAGTCATTTGGGGGAGTCATGACGAGGTTGTTGCACTTGACCCAGATTTTGAGGCACAAGATTGTGAGTATCTGTTAACTCGTCCTGGCTAATCATTGTGTTCATTATGTAACTCATACGGTTCTCGGTTCTTTTTTAATGTTTCACAGTGCTCGGATCCCCTTCTTGCGAAAATGTGTCCTTCTTATCCCCAGCCATCTTCAGCACTTCACTCCATAATTGTCACGGCTGAAACTTCCATGCAACGCGAGATAAAGGGATTTCTCTCCGCCTGTATTGCTGAATCCGACAAGCCGAAGGACAAGCGCAAATCTCGATCATACAATGCAATGAATATGGATCAATCTCAATTGGATGTAGAAAGGGGCATATTTTCATTGGGCATAACTTCTAGTCTGGGAGGTGCAGGCGGCGAAACAGGCTGGAAGAAAGCCACCACTAGGGCAAATATTGTTGAGCTTCCTGCGGATCAATTTGTTTCGAATGTGTTATTCGCGAGGTCTACTGCCGACCCTGAAGTGAGGCACGTTCTAACTTTCAGGAGGAGCATTTCAAGATGGTCGCACGAGATTGTAGAGGGGAAGAAAGAATTGGCGATTTGCAGCGGACAAGATACCTCATCCCCGATTTACAATACCCCCGGCGAAGAAGGAGCATTGGTTTACATGGATAACATCATCCAGCGGACATTGCTTCCAGAGATGCAAGATGAAGCTGTCAATGCAGTCATTCACTTTTTGGAGCGTCACGATGCTTTTGACCCGATTATTGGTGATGCATTTTCGAGGTATCCTAACCAGGATGCAGAGATGAGTGTTGCATGCCAAGCTCTTTATACATCAACCCGCCCAATCTTTATGGCACTGCATCGATTGCCGAAGGGCGGAGACATGTATCTTTCTCTGGTAAGTGTGGTATGCATTTGCTCAGCAGCTAGTTAACTCAGCAACTCAGACATCATTCCTAATTTGCTAATTGCAGGTAACAATGCTGGAACATGCCATGCTTACATTCATCTCCCGCATGAAACAACGCGTAGGAGACCTGCTGAATGGTAAGATCGCATTTTCAATGCTTGAAGACCAGCGTGGGAACCACAGTGCACTGAACCAAGCAATGGAGCGCCGGAAGGCCTTCTTTATGTTGCAAAGAATTTACAATGATGAAGACGAGGTAGAGGATACAGCAGCAGCTGTCGAACCAGCTCGTGGAGGTATCATGCCGCTGGCACCGTCAGAAAGTGACACCACTACCAAGAGAGGAAAGGCATGGGCTGGTACTGATGTGAAAGACTCATACTTAAGAGAGGCCGAACAGATTCCTCATATTACCCAGTTTACTCAACCTTTGCTGTACGAAAGAGCCACGCTGTGCACAGACGAAGAGCTAATGAAATGTTCTTGCTTGGCTAACAGTCTTCTTAGAGTGGCAAGCTTACTCGAAGGGCAACTCCAAAACCGTGCTGGAGGGTGGGAGAAATCCGCGAAGTTTACCGCAATTCGTGATTTGGAGAGCGCAATCAAAACAATCCGTCATCATGGTCTTCGTGTAGCCAAGTTTTGCCGCTTGGAGATTCTGATTCAAACGTAAGTGTCTTTGTGCAACTTTGAACTTTTACGCAACCAACATTTTCCAACAACTCACATTTTTCTCATCCATGTACATAGGGCAAGGAGGATGTCGGAGATTTGCATGAGTTCTGTACTTCAAGCTGAAGATGCCGTTCGTCTTCCAACTTGTGTCAATAATCTGGGAGAGTACCTCACAACCTCTAGTGATAGCATCCGCGAGGCTGGAGGTAACGCCATTGCTGCCTATAGCTTTTCGTCGCTCGAGCAATACATCCCAGCCTTCTTGATGCAAACTGTACGCGTAATGGCAGGTAGCTCTGCCAAACCAATTACTCTTAATGGTATCGAATCACTCGATAGAACGGGTTCTGTACTCTATCGTGATTTGAAGGGGGCGACAAGCTTTGAAAATTCATTTTGGAACGAAGAAGCTGCAGCGCATGCATTCGAGCAGTCGGCTGTTTTCATTAGCTTGATGGAGATATCTCAGGCACAATTGGAAGACCAATACCGTTCACATCCTGCGCAATTCTCTGATCACGACCACGAACTCATGTTTGGATTTAACGGGCCAAGACGACGCGGAGACTCGAGAAGGTTTAATCTGTTGAAAAGTAAGATGAAGACTGAGAGAAGGCAGTATTGATCATGTAGCATAAGTGTGTAGCTGCACTAAATAGATGTTACTTTCCAGTCGAAGGTGCCAATTTTATTGCATTGAACAATCGAGGAGGAGTGATGATATCGTCTCTGCTTTTAATCAATTGCATCTCACGCGAAAACACTCGTTTTGCTTCATTAGAAGATGACGAGGACAAACTTTCGGCATACTCTGCAGTCCTCTTTACGATTGCATGCATAGTTCCTCCAACCTTTTCCAATGCAACATTCAATTCATTAGAATCGCCATCTGATAAATCTGCCGTCCAAGCCAAAAACAATGCAGCACATACATCACCAGTGCCAGTAAACTGTCCAGCAATCAGAGGTGCATATAGAATGTACTGGTCAACTATTTCAGTACCTGAATTGGATCTCCTTCTTCTAGATGCAAGCATGCCAATTGTAGGAGATCTATCATGTGTTCTAAGAGATCCAACACGTGTTATTTGTTCATTGCCATGCTGAAATATAATACTTGTTATTAGCACCAAAGGAACACCCATATCATGCAAAACACCACAAGCACGTTGTGCATCATCTATCGAAGCGATTGAAACTCCCGTCAGTACTTCAGCCTCAAATTGATTGGGAGTTGCAACATCCGAGAGTGGAAGCACTTCCTCTCGATAAATGTCGACTAATTCAGACGGGACATATAATTTCCCAGCATCCCCAAGTACAGGATCGCAGACGTATCGAAATGTCTTTGGATTCAAAGATCTAAGCTTCTTCACAATAGTGACAATCGAACGCAAGAAAGATTCCGAGCCGATATAACCTGTCAACATGTGATCAATACGTCCAGAACCAGATTCATCATCATCCGACAACAATCCATTTCTACCTAGTCCATCTATCAACTTGAGTAGCTTTGTCCCATCCAATACATCACCTTCCCACTTGTTTGGATATCCGGTGTGATTTGAGAAGTGTACTGAATTGATGATGTCAACTTCAAAGCCGAGGAGTTGAAGAGGAAACACTGCTGCCTTGTTGCCTACGTAGCCAGAGACAACGTGAGACTGAATCGAGAGAACGCGCTTCGTGTTTTCAATGAGGCTCATGATACCATCATCGCGACAAAGATGGAGGGGAGAGAGAGCGAAAATTTCAAGACGGAAAGGTAAATGTCAAATGCAACAGGTAACAGGTCAAAACAAATCCAAATCTTATCAGACCGGATCCATCAACATGGGCAACTCTGTTTCAAGCCCTCGATACAACTGCGGCATCTACTGGGCCCTGCTACTATGCCTAATAATCCCTCCTGATGCATGTCAAGCCTGGAACATTCCCTTTTTCAGCAGCGACAAGCCAACGACACAACAAACATCACCTAACGAATCCATCATTGGCGCCGCAGCTTCGGTCGGCATGGCCGGAGCTGCAGACAAACTGAACGATCCAACCATATCTCCAATAAGTGAAAGAATGTTCGGCCCCATGGATGCACCGCATTTGAGATACGTGCCGTCCTACTTCTCGAATCAGATACCTGATAAATTGAAGCAGTTCCTGCCTGTAATATCATCGCAATTTCACAAGGCAAGGATCAAGATTCATCATTTGTTATGGTACAAACCACCCGTTGGAATCGTATCCATTTGGGGATTTTTACGTGTCATGGAGAGAATGTATGGTATTTACAGCCCCCCGGCACCAACGTCTGGAGAAGAGGCATTGGCAGATGCAGAGGGGAGGCTGAGTGGCATTATCAAGTCCTTGATGCCTGGATCTGCATCCAAGCTTTCGCCATGGGGTCAAGTTGGCCAAACTGCTGGAGTGGATGAACAAAGTATTGACGATTTGAAGGCCAATCTGAAGCATAGCCGATTGCAGTTGCGTAGAAAGAAGAGGAAGAAGAAGTACCGAAAGGGTAGATGCTTTGATCTTGATCAAGGAGATCAGCTGTATAATAATTTTGGTGGGGTTGAAACTGTCAGAGTGAGGGCTTGTCAGGAGGGATTGAGAGCTGCATTGTTGATGGTAGACGAGTCAGAACCAGATACTGATAGACCGCAGAGAAAGTCTCTGTTTGGGAGTTCACGCAGCCAGGATGGGGACACCAGCCTTATTTCTGAGTATGCTCAAGATATTGAAACGGCTCTTGCAGGGCTGCAGTTATCATGTCCTCCTAAGGGCTCAAGAGAATACTTTGTAGAGCAATCTGTCGGTATTTTATCAAGGCTTCAAAAGTATCTCAATCCTGCCAATGACACAAGTACCAAGACACCATCTATTCGAGAGCAAAATATTCGATTATTACTAGCTTATTCCTCAAAAGTAATTGAACTGAGAATCTTGGATGCTCTACTTCGAACTCTACGCGATCGGCATCTCGTGGTATCATCTCGTCTACGCAGGGCTCAGAATTATTGGAAATGGCACCTCAACATCTCAAGTGGCAGACTTGGCAGGTGGGCTCAGAGAATACTCTTTGATGTTCAAGAATTCCTGCAATGGGGCGATTATGACTTTCGAGATAGAAATCAAAAGGAGTACGAACGAATCACAGCTGCTTGTGACAGAGAACTCTTGTGGTTAGGCAATGTAGAGAATGTTTTGCTATCACGTCCCAAGGAGATGGAGGCAGATGACTTATTTACAGTGTTGGGCGACTGCAAGGGCAAAGAGCATTGGTGGAGTGGCGTTCTATTCGAAGGAGACACTTCTGCAGCTGAGGCAACTACTAATTTATCCCATGATGCAAAGTTTGCATCAATGATCAACCTGTTGATAAAAGGAAAGAATAGAATGTGGCTGCACCAATCAGAAAGCTGGACAAAAAAGGCTCGCAATGTTATCGCTGACTCGCTTGACTCAACAGTCCGTTCTAGCTTTACACCGATCTCATCAAAGCCAACTGACGAAAGTAGTGCTGATGGAAGTGGAAACATGTATGCAGAATCAGAGTTTCTTCGGAAATGGGCGGCCTATGACGATGCCTTTACCGGAGCTTCATCTTGGTTCGGTTTACTGAACATGGTTGATTTTGCTGCATCTCATCAACGAGCTGGAGAGCAACGACACTTTCAAATCTCTGGCTTGACAAATCGACTGAAACAATATGACTTTTTGGGCATTCCGTCGACTGCTCTTATGTTGGCTGCAGCAAACACTTTACATGACAAAGTCATTGGGCCACATAGCCAAGAGATCATTGATTTTGTCAAATCTATCTTTCAAGCGATCTGGGGCATTATTGAGTTCAGATTCTATACTCCAATGAAAGATATTGTGCTGGATTTGTTAAATAGACGTCCTCGCATGGTTGATCCTTTCGCATTGATGAATGAGCAAACTAGTCTAGACAACATGCTGAAAGATTTAGGTGTAGGCGATGGAACGCGAGAAGGTAGAGCCTCAGCATTGGCAAGTGCAAGCAGAATGTATGAGCAAGAAGTGGCAGGAGGAGCAATCCGTGGCATAGTTAGAGGTCGCGTGGCTCAATTGATGCTAATTCAGATACAACAGCTGAAAGCGGATCTGCTACAAGGTGAGTAATGTTTGGGCTACTTGTCAACTGCTGCTCAATACTAGTCATATCCGACAAAATCTTTGCGTGTTCCAAAGCAATGGATCAAATCGACAACCTAGTAGATGCCAACCGACTGAATGTTCAGCTCGTAGCATCTATTCCTGCTGTTCTGATTCTCTTTTGGGGCTCTCGTGCATTATATTTGCTATGGAGCAATGTCAGAATGAAAGATCTACGACTTCCGAGAGATGTTCATTCTGAAATGTCAGATTATCTCAAATCAATGGAGGAAGTATTGATATTAGCCAATCACGAGCTTGACTCTTCAAAAGCTGCAGATGGTGCAAGCCTTGGTCCAAAGGATATGGGCAAGCTGTTACTGTGGATGCACTTGTACTTGAATCTACTTGATTATATGTCTCCTCCATTTCCCAGTAAGAATTGCGACTCTATTCATCAAACAATGCAGAAGCTGCTGATGCAGGGACAGATGAGTACATCACGACAATTGGAGCTGCTGAAGGTCATTCAAGAGAAGCATGACGATTTTCTCAAGACTTTGTAGACAAAGTAAAGTAGGTACTTGGCATTTGACGTGATGTAGCATTGGTTATGGTACTGACCAAGCAACAAACTTAAAAGATGGCCACTCCGCACTTCCCGCCATGTTTTATTAGTCGTCTCCGCTCTCGCATCCAGGCCTTTGTACCCGAGCAAAATTGGGCTCGGGTGGGTGGGTGTCGGGTGGCACCCGAGCATTTTCTGTACTCGGGTGTACAACCGGCACCCGACACCCGAGCCAACTTGCTCGGGTGCCGGGTGCCGGATTGAGTGTTGTCATAGTACCCATAATCAAGCTAAAATAAGGGCATTCTACAACATTCTCTAGGTGAAAAACCCGTGTTCTTTTTAAGCACGTAGGAATTCAATGCAAGGCCATCGCGCATTCTAGAGAGTGTTCATTGCTGTACGTTTGGCTTGAAACTATCTGACGTCAGGCGTTTGTACAGAGGAACTTCGAAAAAGGCGTCATATACCCGAACAAAGACTCGGGTACCTGAGCTTGGATTGCCCTCGTGTGTTGGGTGTCGGGTATCATACCCGACCCATTTGCTCGGGTGTCGAACTCGACTGTGCTCGGGTACAAAGGCCTGCTCGCATCACTCTGCTATCTGCACACTCTGTCGCCTCATCTGAATCTTCTTCATCTCTTGCACAGCTTCCCCATTCTCTCAATAAAAGGAAGACAATACTAACAATGTCGCCGAGAGACCAATCCACAGAGATAGATCAACTCCTTCCATCACCAAAAGAGCAGCGTCGGCCTAAGAGCGCTCATGAGTATTCCGATCAATCTCGCCGCCGCGTCAGATGCGCAGTCATTGCAGCTGCATCCTTGGTTATCCTTGGAATCTTCAACGTCCTTACAAAACCTGCTTCACACAAGTACAAAAAGACCGTTGAAAGAACCTACAAACCAAGCAAACAACTGAAATATCTGAACCAGTTGACGGGGGACGCCTTGGCTAACCTAGCACAAGCTGGAGCGAATGTCAATGTTGCACCACTCGTTGCAGTTGACGCACAACTCACTGCTGCTGCTCCACCCGCAAACACCGTTGAATGTTCAAGCCAAATCATGATCATGCGACATTGTGACAAGGACGTACAAGTGAGAGATAAACACGGCAAAGTCCGTATCCGTGACAAACGTGATTTCTTCGGCGACGGTCACTGCTCGAGCAAAGGCAAAGAAAGATCTGCCTACATTGCAACTTTGTTTGTGGAGAATGATGAGTTTCAGGGTTTGGTGAACGGTACAAAAGAAAGTGTAGACATTCTATCCGATGAAGGAGTGCCGCCAATTCCAGCTGTGAATGCAACTGAGGTAGCATTCGATGCAATCAAGCCACAATTCCCTACTCCCCTCA
The DNA here is from genome assembly GCA_036939935.1 of Cyclotella atomus. Classification (NCBI taxonomy): domain Eukaryota; phylum Bacillariophyta; class Thalassiosirophyceae; order Thalassiosirales; family Thalassiosiraceae; genus Cyclotella; species Cyclotella atomus. Next base: position 1,534 of record JALLPI010000724.1, on the reverse strand, counting down.
AAATCTACGCACTAAATGATGCCAGGTATAACAAAAACCCAAATAAAGAGCACCAGAACTTTAGAGAGGTGGAGACAGTAACTCCACTAGCTGACAAGTTTCATTTGGATGTCAATGAGACCTTTGGAGTGAACGAAGAAGGTGATCTTGCAACTGACTTTTTTACCAGTTTGAGCAAGAGTGTCAAGATGAATGTTGATAGAGCTCTTATTGGTGCCAATCCAGCTGCTGGAGAAGACGATATTAGCAATGGAGATCTCAGTACGCTTCGATTGTGCCAAAATGGAATGACTGTAGTGAACTGGAAACACAGTCTCATTCCCAATCTGGCCAACGCTCTTGGATGCGGTAAAGAGGAGGGCTGTCCAAAAAAGTATCGCGGTCAAGACTTTGATACTGTCTGGGTGATCACTTACAAATACTCGGTGCCTTTTAATGCTGCGCCCCAAACGCCAATTGTCCCACCAGCTGTTGCAGTTGACACTACAGCTGCTGCACCTCTTGATGTAGAAGCCTTGTCGAAAGGATCGTCGAATGCATCGAAGGAAAAACATCACAGGCAGCTGAAATCGAATTCATCTGAGGGCCATGGAATATCTTGGGTTATAACTGCTCAAACAGTACAGGAAGGATTTGATCAAGTGTATTGATCATACTGACTAAGATACACGGTACTCCTAACATATTTGAGAAGAGAACACTTGTTCAGCATCTACAATATGTTAATCTATTCTTGAATTTGTATTGTATTGTATTGAATTCAGTTACAAGCATTTCACTAGATCTTCTAGAGGCCATTCATATTGTCATCACAGCAAATTGTTGTCTGTACAAGCGTCTGATCTGCAATACAAGTGCAGATCATTTAGATTTTGTAACATTGCTATGATAATACATCATTCACAATGAAGACCTTTTACGTGCTTTGTTTATTTTGTTCGATTGCAAGCAGTGCATCAAAGCAAATCACGTAAAAGATTGTAGCATTCTATCTTTCATACTTCATGCGTCAATACGTCAACCATGATTCATACCATTACTGCCACCACGTTCGGCATTTCTAACCTTCTCACAACACTCCTTCCACTCATCAATCACAGACTGACACAGATGCTCCTTATGATCTCTTTTAGCCAAACACCATTGTATGGCACAAGCTTGTTTGGCACATAATTTTTGTTCGGGCTGTGCATCGTCTTTTTGGGCGGATCTGCGGCCTTTGCCTGTGTAGACGAAGACCATTTTTCTGTTTGAGAAGCAGAGCTGCGATGGTTATGGTGGCTATTTCATTCCTTTGTTGTGTCCTTGGATGAGTAGCGAGCGGGCAAGAGTTCAGGAGGCAAGGCACTGTGCTGCAGTTGATGAAGTAGAAGCTAGAAGTGTGCCTCCTCTCCTCTTTGGTGGTTCGTTGGTTGAGGTTGTTGGTTACTATGTATGAAGCAACGCGACGTGGGTGGATTTGTTCACGTGTAAATAATCGAAGGTCTGGGAAAAATGTTGATTGTTTACAATTTTGTATTTCGTGAAGTGGTGC
>JALLPI010000723.1:0-24655 GCA_036939935.1 Cyclotella atomus | reverse complement strand
AGAATAAATACTCCCTCACGCTGCCATCGAAGGCCGCATTCATTCATAGAGATTATCTCGATTTGTATACTGCAGCATTGCCTCGTTCGATTTATAAACACATCGATGAAAACTTCAACTGTGAGGACGTTGCAATGAGCTACTTTGTATCAGCAATGACTAGAGGGAAGCCACCTTTGCTCGGTGACCATTGGACAGTAGAATCGCAGCTCCAAGTCTACTCACAAAATGGTTTGAGCTGGAAAGGGGAACATGTGGTAAGCCCTTAGTGTACACAGTTTAATGCTATGATTGCTTCAGATTGATAGATGTTCTTTATTCGATTTCACGGCCTAACAGAGCACTCGCAACATCTGCATCAATGAATTTGCTGAACAATTGGGTTTAAGAGAGACAACAAAAGATATTGATGTTTTCGTCCATCCGCTGCAGTTTGGGATAGTCAAGCATCAAGCACCTTCTTGTTTTGGATACGGCGATGAGCCTGAATGTTGGTCAAACATTGAGCCGCATTCTTTCTCACATGAACCCCGGCTGCAAAAACTCGTTGAAGACTTACAGTGGCGCGAATCCTTGCCTAGCGGAGAGCTGGCGGAGAGCAATACTGACTGGTTTGCCAAACTGAAAGCGGAGATGGAGGTCGATGCGAAGAAGGCCGGCCTCGTTAAAGGAACTGTCGAATGGAAAATGAGATGGTATTACAATTGTGCTACCGATCTGAAGAATGACAGACTCACCAAACGCTGCTTCACCAAACCATCACGAAGTAAAATGAAGGACAATTCCACCTTTTTTGTCTGTGACATCACAGATGGGCTGCTTATGCATGCAGATACAATTTCAGACTACTTCATGTTTGCCGCTCCACCCAAAGGTACCGGCATACGCGAATACGCAGCTTTTGTTGGCCCTGCACCGCCTTGCGATAATGTAGGTGGCTGCATTGGATGCATCATGAACGCCTCATCTAGCTATCACCCTTGCACAGTGACTGTAGATCCTGAGACATGCGATGTCGAAGTCCATTCAAGAAACACAACCAAGACACATCAAAGTCCACAGAGCCATATAGAAATGAAAGATCCAATAGCATCCGAAACAGGTATTGCTGCTGTTATATCACCAAACCGCAAATCAATACACAACATTACTACGATAGAAGAAGCTCGAAATTGGCAACTTGCGCCGATCAACTCAAGTGCCGTAGACGCGTCAAAATACACCATTCGAATGAATACTTGGCGACGCAATGAGCAGCTTATAATTTCAGTCAATCATCACGCCAAGTGTGAAGGTGTTGCGAGCATTCAGATCATCTGGTGTGATTCGGAGAACGAACCACCCGAGGAGGTGGCAAAGCACAAGTCTGGCAAGGTAGTGATTGAACGTCATGTCATCAACTCGTTGAATGAGCGATATAGAATATTGGAACCGACTCCAACGTTGGCCGTGTTGAGCTTAGATGATGATGTGCTGAGGCCGTGTGAGGCCTTAGATGCAGCATTCATTCGTTGGATTCGGCATCCTGATCGAATCGTTGGATTCGATGCCAGATCAATCGTAGGGGTTGAATTTCATACACAATGGGTCTATAGCTCACTGAACAAGAATAAATACTCCCTCACGCTGCCATCGAAGGCCGCATTCATTCATAGAGATTANCTATAGCTCACTGAACAAGAATAAATACTCCCTCACGCTGCCATCGAAGGCCGCATTCATTCATAGAGATTACCTTGATTTGTATACTGCAACAATGCCTGTTCCTATACTCCAGTATATCAACACTTACTTCAACTGCGAAGACATTGGGATGAGCTACTTTGTATCAGCAATGACTAGAGGGAAGCCACCATTACTCAGCGATTACTGGACTATGTCGGCTGTATTAGTTGAACTGCATTCGACAAATGGTTTAAGTCTCAAGGGTGAACACATTGTAAGGTCTGCGAGTCTTTCCTTAATCTTTTGTATGAGAATCTAACTTGGTTTCCTGGTGGTGAACACAGGACTCTCGGAGCATGTGCATCAACTTCTTTGCCGAGTTATTGGGCCTGAAGAAATCGCTTCAGAGAACAGATTCTTATACTGACACTCATCTATTAATGTTTGGAATCGCAAATCATTCAGTGCCATTCTGTTTTGGATACGGCGATGAGCCTGAATGCTGGTCAAACATTGAGCCGCAATCTTTCTCCCACACACCGCGTCTGCAACAACTCGTAGAAGAGCTACAATGGCGCGAATCGTTACCCGGAGGAGAAGCAGCACACAACAACACTGAATGGTTTGCTAAGATGAAATCTAACATGACTGAAGTCCTCTCAAAAGACGGAGTTGGCAGTTCACAGTCTCATCCGACTGAGACATATTGTGAGGGCAAAGGTTCACTCCATCAAATTGCTTTGGATCTAATGAACTATTCAAGTCCACGTGGGTCGCCTTCTTACAACAAATTCAAAAATATACTAGACTCGGCATTTCACTTTTACATCGAGAAACCTGGCGATTTCTTCACGCACACTACACAATCCGTTGCAAGAATGCTAGAAGGGTATGGGCTCAAAAGATGCGACAAAAAGTCCTCGTGTCTTCAGGATGGGGCCAATGACAGTGTGATTCTGGTCGATACTTTCAGCTGGCGCCCTAAGAGCCCTTGCCCATTGAAAAAGTCCGAATGTTTAAATCAACCACGTATATACATACAAAGCGAACAGGCGGCTTCTAACGCGTTCAAAGATATGGTACTGAAAGATTTGATGACATGCAACGAGTCTCCAAGTTGTATCGTATGGGAGTTTTCGGAGCACACATACAACCAACTTCAGGATCATGGGTTATGGAACTCAACAATATTATTGCCAGTAATGACTCAGAGTCCTAGCAGGCTGTCATCCTTTGAACCAACGATGCACAAAGAGCTGAAAGATCGCAAGCACGCGTTGGTATTTTTCGGGTACCTCGGTTGGAAGTCCCAACGCCGTAGAGATATACTTGAACAAATGAAATCCTACCCTGCTGATTGGAATATTATCTATGAACAATCTACGGACAGCAAATTCCAAGCAGATTCCTATAAAGATGCTATGGTTTGTCTAATTTCACATGCCTATCATAACGAAAGTGGCGGTGAATACCATCGGCTTAGCGAGTTTGGCCCGTTTGGATGCGTGCCCGTTCTCGAGCGGTTTGCAGATACCATCGGTATAGAGAGCTACCAACGTTGTGGTGGAGCAATTTTTACCAACTACAGTAACTTGCTCACGACATCTGAGGATGTAATCTATAAGATTAGACACGGGCTATATGAAGGCCCAAGCAGCAAAGCCATTGCAGCTTGGTGGAAAGCTGGCATTCAATGGGAAACAATCTTAAATCAACTGAAATGATAAGAGGCGCTGCTGTTAATGAAACAAGTACGCAGTTAGTCTAAAATGAAAATGAGGAAAGATTGCAACAATGCCTTTATGTATGGCGTTGCCTGGCAATACTAGACTGCAAACGACAGGTATGCTTTGATTGCGAAATTTAGCGCAAGCTGCTGTCATCGCTGTTCCCATCCGATGCAAGACTTTGTCTCTTGATTCAGCAAACATGGATCACATTCAGAATCTTCTTTCAAATCACCCAACATTTTATGATACAATGATCCATTTACAACAATACTTCCTTCTTTTGACACGAGTTCACATACTGTATTGTTTGAGACATGTGACTTCATAATCTCTGCTAGAATCGGCATCCATTGCAAAGGAACCTTGTGAGCATGTGCAAAGCATTCATTGTTCATCAGTAGTTTCACCTTCTCTCTACATTGCTCAGTTACCACACCGCTTACTGGAGAAGTGATATTTTCAAAGCCACCCCACGGACCACTACGTGTACCAAATGTTTTGGCATCTGCTGAAGGAATTTCAAGGCAAACGCCATGATCTCGTAAGAACATTGCAACATGTGTATCTTCGCCACCATAATATCTCAAGCCCCATGGGAATATGTTCTGAGATTGCCAGTCTTCCCAATGAAGCATGATAGATCTCGTAAAGCCATAAAAAGCACCGGTCGCCACTTTCACTGGACCCCATTTGATGTGTTCTCTGCCTTTGAGGTTACCAGGATTGAACCATCCAATGTAATGATTTTCAGTTACTTTGTATGCACTGAGCATTTGTTCAATGACGTGGAGATTGAGGAATGTGTCACTATCAACCTTGAAGAACCATCGACAAGGTTTGAAGGTGGTATGCACTTCTTTAGAAACAAAGTCCCAGAGAACTTTCGTTTTATGCCACAATAAGTCATATTCATCCGTGCCATTAATGTATAGTATTCGACCTTCAATTCCAGTATCAACACCCGTCTCAGATATGACGAGATAAGAGTTTGGATAGAGTTGTAGTAAATGTTTGTGTTGATCGGCAGCGGCTGTGATCGTAGGAAGAAAGAAGCATGAATTATGAACATTCGGGTGCCTCTTGATAATTGCTTTTGCAACAGATCCGTAACCACCATTGACTCCAAATGGTGTATCTGATTGATATTTCTCAGGTAATCCGAGCTGACAAGCTTCGTCAACATCCAAGACGTTTCTGTGAACAACTGCTGTCGGCATCTCGGCGTCACTTGGAACAGATGTTGCCCCGTGGGAATTATGAATTATGATAATATTCACGACAGATATAGTGAAAAGGATTCCGATGATGTTGCGTATGATCTTGAGGTTTTGCATCATCTTCTGCGTGATGTATTATTTGAAGATGCAATCATGGTCCCTCATCACAGCAACCAGTGTATGCTTCTCTTTAGAGCCTGGCTAACTTTAAAGGTAATATCAATATCATTGAATACATTTACCTTTATTTAGACTCATTCAACATTATTTCAATGCCTCCTTTACGGACATACAGCTCACATTCGCTGCAGTGGCATTCCTATTAGGGATCCAGCTGGGAGTATTCATCTCAATAAACAACTTATTCAATGGCGAACAAGGTGCCGCCACAGCCACACTAAAGCTCACGACGCATCAAGAGCTCGATGCAATCACAAATAAGTTACTGGGACCCTGTTGGACAGTGACGTAAAGAAACAACGTGTCGTGTGGAATACGTCACAGAACAGAGTTGACGTGAACAACGCTAAGCTGAGGAGACGCCACCTGGAACTAGTGATAGCTCGTGTGATGAGGGCACAGGCGGCCGCAGCAGCATAGAGAGGGAGAGGAGCCATCAGCTCACTCTTTTAATTTTATTTAGACGTTAATCAGGTATTCAGTTCTAGGCCTGCAGTTCTACTTTGTCTTCAGGAGACGGTGGTTTGCAGGGTCCTTTCAACATAAAATTAAAAGAGACTAGTGATCAACGCCTAGTCTCTTATCATCGAGATGGGAGAGGGAGGCGTGAAGCCGAAACTAGAGCGTGGGGCTCAAGGGAAGCCCCAACAACAGCAGAAATGGGCACTGAGGAAACAGTCTACCGTGAAGACATTCAAGGCGCTCACACCGGGACTAGAGTCCAAGATCTTTAAGCAGGGAGATGCTTCCGACGCCGCAGCATTCAACGATGTGAAGAAGGATCTAGCCAAGTACGTGGGAGTGCACTTTACAAATGGAAATCACATGGCATCGCGTGCCATAGAGGATCTCGTGGAGCCATCGATCATCAAGCCGCCGAATCCACCAGCAGAGTCGACTCCGCCGACAGTTGATGAGATCGTGGCAAGGAAGGAATGGGAGCACGAGCTAGATGCCAATTACAAGAAGAAGCGGGCATGGGGTGATGTCCCATGTCGAGCCTAAGCTGGAAGCCAAGCTGGAGACATCAAGCGACTGGAGCCGCATCAAGACAGACTCGGACGTGGTTGCTCTCTTGGTACTCATCAGAGGTTTGGTACACAAACATGACGAGGTCAAGCAAGGCACGATGGCTTTGGTGGACCTGGATGTGGAGCTGATCTTGAATTACCAGAAGCCAAATGAGGACTTGCCCACATTCCACAAACTCTTCAAAGCAAGATGTGACGCTGGGTACCATCCTGTCCTTTATCGTCAGCACCGCAGGGCTAGGTTGCAAATTCCGGCGGAATTCCGGCCGGAATTCTCAAATTCCATTCCGATTCGGTGATTTTGCCTCCGGTTTGAAGAAAAAACACCGAAAATGACCGGAACATTGAAGAACTTCCGGCGAAATTTTGGTTCAGAACCTAGTTCCGGGAGCTAGACCAATCGGAATTCCGCCGGAATTTGCAACCTAGCCGCAGGGCCATCGCCGACAAGAAGCAGCCAATTCCGCCAGCGACAGAGGTACCGCTATCTGCCCTGACAGATGAAGAGGACAACACTGCTCTGCTCTCATCGTGTGAGGAATACAAGGCGGCCCTCTTCATCAGAATATCTAACGAGGCCAAGTATGGGCACATCAAAAAGGATCTGGAGAATCAGAATCTCCAACCAGATAAAGATCCGTACCCCAAGACGTTGGCGGCTGCAGTGGCTTACCTCCAAAACTACCAGAAGACGACCTCAAACCAGAAGGTGCCGTACCAGCCTGGGAATCTTGAAGGAGTCAGCTTCGCTCAACAAGGAAAGCAGGTGGGACCGTGCCATGGGTGTCAGAAGATAGGGCACCTGGTGAAAGACTGCCCAGACCTAAACAACGAGGAAAAGAAGGCAATTGCTCAGGCCAAGGGACTACTGGGCGGGGGTCTGGGTGGAGGCAAGCAAGGTCAAGCCCATGCCAATGTTGCCAAACGGGCAGACAAGGAGTTACAGGAGTGCCTTGATGGAGTGGCAAACATCAACGTGAAGATGGATGATGTCAGTATCGAGACAGCCGACGGTGATGGGACTTTCGAGGGAGTGGCATTCATCTCGCCTGGTGCAGGAGCAGAGGTCAAGGTTAGGGTGAACTGTGGGAGAAACAAGTTGTTCTTAGATAGTTGTGCCACACAGCACACTATGTTTGCCATCGAGTATCTTCTTCAAAGGCACCTCACCAAGATTTTTCTTTGCCAGAACTGCAATGCGGGCTCCAAGATTACAAACAAATGTGGGTATTACATGGGTCTCAGGTTCTACGAGAGTGAGGGAGGTATTGCAAATCTTCTGTCTGCTGTACCTGCTCTTGAGAAGGCCGGCTGGAAGATTCGAATGGAGATGGGAAAGCCAGTGCAGGCTTTGTCCCCAGATGGTCTGCTCATCACTTTCAAGAGAGATATTGGCATGACGGGAGGTATGCCCTACATTAATATGGACAGGCCGCAAGATCATTTCTCAAGAATTGTCCCCAAGGAGTCACTTACATTAGTCGAGACCGTGCAAGGTTTTACTTTAGAGCAATGCACCAAGGCGAAGGCAGCAAGGGACCTTCTGGCAATGATGGCACATCCACCTGACGAGAAAGTTAAGCACCTGGTGAGATTCAACAATGTGACTAATGTGCCATTCACTTCCACTGACTTTACTAACGGTAAAGTTATATTCGGACCTGACAGGGCAGCCATTAGAGGGAAGACGACTCGTCAACGGCCAAGCAGAGTGAGGCCGGAGTTGATCATGATCCCGCAGCAATTGTATGAAAGTCTGAGGGATGTGGTACTGACTGCAGATGTGATGTTTGTGAATGGTTTGCCGTTTTTTGTCACTGAGTCGAGGGGCATAAAACTAAGAACAATTGAATTCCTGCCTAGCCGTACTAAAAGGAAGCTACATCAAAGTTTACAAACCGTAGCCAGGTTTTATCGAAGAGGTGGCTTTATTATTCGGATGTGTTTGATGGACATGGAGTTTAAGCCGCTCGAAGAGTTGAGCACAGATGTACCAATCAATACTACAGCAGCACGAGAACATGTGAATGATATAGAACGAAGTATTAGAACGATTAAGGATCGGAGCCGGAGCGTCCTATCAGAACTACCTTACAAGCACTGCCTCCCGGACGTCTTCATCATCTATCTTCTTCGGTTTGTAATTCTTTGGTTAAACGCATTCCCAGAACCAAATTGCGCATCAGACGAGTTCTCCCCGCGTGAGATTGTTACTGGGCTCCGCCTTGACTACAAAAAACATTGCCGCGCGAGATTTGGCTCTTACGTCAAAGCCAGTCAAGATCCAGATATCACGAACACCATGGCAGACAGAACTGCCCCATGCATTATGCTGGGCCCCACAGGAAATGTCCAAGGTTCAGTTAGTTGTTTTAATCTCAAAACAAAACTAGTGGTGGCAAGACGTACCATTAAGCCCCTTCCTATGCCAGACAGGGTCGTCCGACGGGTTATCAGCCTGGGGAAAAGGTGCAAGCAGCAACGAGTTAGCCAACGTTTGCAATTCCTTAATAGACTGAAGGAGAAGTTTAGCTGGGGTGATGGCACAGAAGAAGACGATGCCGACCAGAACCTTGTCGAGCCCGAGCAGCATCAAACAGATGTTCTACCTGCAGAGATTCCAGGAGTGGAGTTAGAAGAAGATTTAGAAGAAATACAGGCTGCAGTGCAGCCAGATAATGAACCTACTCACGAAGCCAGGGCCGAGGCAGCCCTTCAAAACGCCAATCTTCGGAATACTGCGTCAGATTCCGAGATCGCAGGAGTGAATGACAACGGATTAGCTCTGCCAGCAGACCCACCAATCGTTTCAGACGACAACGCGAGCCAAGAAAACGAGGACGAAGACGAAGATCTCAGCTTCAATGGAGAAGGCAACGAAGATGACGACCAAGGAGACGGGCAAGGCCAACTGATTGACCTAGCAAATGATGACGAGTCAGAACAAAGGCAAGAAGTAATTGAAGACGATCCATTCTCACCGAATGGTTCAGCTGCAGGACCGACCGGTGAGGATGGGTCCGTGGCCTCTGAGAGTAGCTCAGCTGGTGCAGTGAGGCGAAGGTCCAAGAGAAAACGGAAGAAGATTTGGAAATTGGGCCTACCAGGTGGAGGACGGAGTCATGCACATCAATCCCAACATATTAGAACAAGCCAAAGAAGATGCTAAGATCACAAACATAGACTTACCTGCCAAGGAGAGGACATTGGGCTTTAGGTCGCCAGCAGCTGCTGGGATATCCAACCAAGCTCTAAACGGAGTGAATCTCGGAGGGCTGGGCCTACCTCCTCCAAGTCCGAAGGAAGGAGAAGCAATCGTAGAGGACCACGTGATGATGCACGTGCTGGGCATGGTGCTAGCCGAGCAGTACAGCATCAACAAAGGCATCAGGCTATTTGGAGAGAGGGCAAAGGAGTCCATTAGTAAAGAGCTGAGGCAATTACATGACTATGTCACCTACATACCCATTCATGCGCATGAGTTGACACAGGAGCAGAAGAAGCAAGCCTTGGCATCTCTGATCTTCCTCACGGAGAAGAGATGTGGAAGAATCAAGACTCGGGCGTGTGTAAACGGCAGCATGCAGAGAGACTACATCCCGAAGGAGAATACCGCTTCTCCAACGGTGATGACTGACAGTGTGATGATCACTTCAGCCATCGATGCTCATGAAGGCCGAGTGGTGGTGACTTGCGATATTCCGGGAGCGTTTCTGCATGCGGACCTGGACGAAGAGGTGATTATGTTATTGCGGGGCCAGTTGGCAGATTTAATGGTGCAAGTAGATCCAGAGCTATACGGGCCTTACCTCCGAAAGTCAAAAAAGGGTGAGAGCATCCTCTACGTCAAGATGCTGAAAGCGATGTACGGGCTCTTGCGAAGTGCCCTGCTCTTCTATTTGAAGCTCGTCAAGGACTTGACTGACTACGGATTCAAGCTCAATCCGTATAATCTGTGCGTTGCCAACAAGATGGTTGATGGCAAGCAAATGACGGTGGTGTGGCATGTCGATGATCTGAAGATCTCACACATGTCGAAGCAAGTGATCGATGGTTTGCTAGACTATCTGAGGAGTAAGTACGGTGATGGCTTAGTGGTACATGAAGGGCACGTACATGACTATTTGGGCGTGGATCATGATTATTCAGAGAAGGGGGTTGTCAAGATGTCAATGATGAGACATCTTGGCAAGATCTTTGAGGATTTCCCCGAAGATATCGGCGCGAACAGTCTGACACCAGCTTCGGAGAATCTATTCAAGATTCGGGACCCCGAAGAGAATGACGCACAGGGCAAGTGGTTGGATAAAGAAAAGGCTAAGGATTTTCACCATTCAGTGGCGCAGCTTCTATTTGTTTCTTCACGAGTGCGGAGAGATATCCAAACACCTGTCGCGTTCCTCACTACGCGTGTCAAGAAGCCAGACGAAGATGATTGGGGAAAACTTAAACGCGTGTTGAAGTACTTGAAGGGTACCAGGTTTATGAAGCTAAAGTTGAGCGCAGAGACCCTATCAACTATCCAATGGTGGGTCGATGCATCATACTGCGTGCATGAAGACTGTAGAGGACAGACAGGGGGGCTGATGTCTTTAGGACGTGGTGCACATATGAGCTTCTCGTGGAAACAGAAGTTGAACGTGCGAAGTTCATGTGAAGGCGAGCTTGTGGGGATAGATGACGCACTGCCGCATATCTTATGGGCAAGGTACTTCATTGAGGCACAAGGCTACACAGTGGAGCAAAATGTCATGTATCAGGATAACAAGTCGACTATCTTGCTGGCAAACAATGGTAGGTGGTCCAGTTCCAAACGCACAAAACACATCAAGTCAAGATATTTCTTCATCATAAAGGACAAGGTACAGTCAGGAGATGTTAGTATCGAGTATAGGCCTACTGACAAGATGTGGTCGGACGTTCTTACAAAGCCTAAGCAAGGTGCAGCTTTCCGTCAGGACCGTTCTATGCTGATGAACTGCGATACTGAGTATGATGACGAGAAAGAGATGAGGGACACACCCAGGATGCTCTTGCCGAAACAGGAGGGACCGGTGGATCCCGATATCATTACGTCGATCATCGCACCAAGCTCATCGCCGGGCAATGATCGCAGGAGTGTGTTGGACAGTGACGTAAAGAAACAACGTGTTGTGTGGAATACGTCACAGAACAGAGTTGACGTGAACAACGCTAAGCTGAGGAGACGCCACCTGGAACTAGTGATAGCTCGTGTGATGAGGGCACAGGCGGCCGCAGCAGCATAGAGAGGGAGAGGAGCCATCAGCTCACTCTTTTAATTTTATTTAGACGTTAATCAGGTATTCAGTTCTAGGCCTGCAGTTCTACTTTGTCTTCAGGAGATGGCGGTTTGCAGGGTCCTTTCAACAGACCCGATGAATATGGCGCAGGATGCCCAAAAGATTGTGGCTGTCCCCACACAAAGAAAGACTGCCCTAGACATTATGATATTTCTCTAGTGGAGCAAAGTGCAAATGTCGTGCTGGATAAAGATGCAATTCAGCATTACGAAATCGAACTAGAGTCGAGACATATAGTTGCAGCTGGGGAATGTGCCAACCAACAGGGATTGGAAACAGGGGGGTGGTGCCTGGGAGGTTTTGGAGGAGATAGTGGCACTTTAGTGGTACCCGATGGTCGACAGATACGAATTCCAAAACATCATGTAGCTGCGTCGAGAAACATTGTCAACACGCTCTTAGGTATGAAACAGTTTTGTGATCCATTTATTTACCCCACTTTGACAAACACTGATTTCACGTTGGGTGTGTTTAGATCTCTTCAAGAAAGAAAATGTTATTAGTATTTCCGATTATGGTGCAGGAGTTGGCCAGTACGGTACACAGTTCAAAAATGCAATGCCGGAGCTTGTATATTTTGGATATGATGGTGCTGGTGACGTTGAAGCATACACATCAGGATTTTTACGTTGGTTTGACCTCAAACAACCACTAAACAATCCTGTTACTGATTGGGTCATGTCTCTGGAAGTTGGTGAACACATCCCTAGCAAGTACGAAGGCGTGCTTGTCAGAAACTTGCACCGGCATAATTGCAAGGGCATTATTCTTTCTTGGGGTATCATAGGCCAAGGAGGATTAAACCACATTAACAATCATAGCAATGAATATGTGAGCGCGATTTTTGAAGAGCTTGGGTATCAGAGAGACTCTGATCTAGAAGCTTTGATGAGGCGGGAAGAGGATAATTACAGCTGGTTTATGAATTCAGTGATGGTATTTCGTCGCCAGAATCCAGTCTGTTGAAGTTTGAGTAAAACTTCTGAATGCATCTTGAGCACATTGTTAATTGAAGTGCGTATTGTTCAATAATATAATTGTTAGGATCTACTTTTTCATCTGCTGCAAGGCTTCGTCTCTTGGCATAGCTTAACAAGTGCTATGCCTCCAATAGGTGCACCATTCTTATCACATAAGTGTATACCCATCATATCATCGAAATCTTGACAAAAGTGACATCTAGATTTAAGAAGTGCATTAGATAGTCATTATTCTCCTGCCGGCTTGCGAAAAAAGTATTTCGCCACCTCCACCACATCTACCGCTTCCTTTGGTAAATTGAGAGACATCATGATCTTCTCCGTCAATTTGGACCCAGTTCGCACTAACTAGTGGCCATCAAGTGTATCCATAGATTCGATGAGCATTAAACCATATCTGGTCTCTGCCTATTGGCAACCCCAAGACCATGAAACCGTCATCAACTGTAACGCAGTAGCCACGGGACACCGAGAGCAGATCTCCCCATGGATTCAACGCATCTCCATATCTACCTAAACCGGCATGCTCTATCGAAGAATGAGTCAAGATTCCATCAAAAAGCCCAAGAGTGCCATTAATTGCTTTTGCTCTAAACTCATCAGGTGTGAGAGTTTGTATTTGAGGATGTTCCGATATAATTTTCCCATACTCGAGCGTAGTCACCTTCGATGCCCCAAGAGACAGACAAATGATCTCCAGCCAAGGCTGCTCGCTCCCGATCACAAGTACAGATTTGCCTCGAAGGTCCACAAAACCAGTCAGTTTGTCAAACATACATTTCCCTACGCCTTTGTAAGTCTCGTCTGCAGTAAAATTCTTCAAGAGCTCCAATTGCTTTTCTACATGCTCTCGTGTCCACGTCGAATACAGGGCCTCTCCTCCGAGGTAAACATTGCTGAATTTCCTGTGCATCCTGACATTTACAGCTCCTCCCATGGAATAAAACGGCATAAGCTCTTCCGGTGGTGGGTATGGTACCGAAGTGTCTCCTGCATCGAGCTCGTCCATCCCGAGTATCGTATTGCAATCAACGTTGACTTTCCAGCTAGGGAAGTTTCCTTTTGGGTTTTCAATGACACGCGCGTAGTTACCAGGTTCAACACTGTTGATTTTGCACAAATCACCATACTTTATTTGCACTCGATCTAACCGTATCAACAGCTCTCTCTTCCACGAGGCAGAGTATGCAGTATCATTAGCGGCAGGCTGAAATACCGCAGATTGTTTTTCGGGCAATTGTGGAGGAGTATGTCTTGGAAGCTCATATGTATGATCAAAAACACATCCATCTCCGCATGAATTGACCCATTCGCCATTCTCAGTTTTGACTCGGTATAAATAACTATGTCCAAATCCAAATGATAATCTAGTTTTTGCAATGAAAGCACTGAAAGTTGAGACGGGATTTCCTATGAACACATCAGACATTATTCCAAGTGTCCAATCACCCCCAACCCATGACGCTTCAACGGGAACCATCTGAAGGACTGGCCTGATTTCATGGTCTGTCAGTAGCCTCTGAATTACAGATACATCATCACCATCAGTTATCAATACGATTGTATGGTTAAGCATCCCAAGAGGACGAAGTATTGACTTGATGTAGGCTGGGCTCATTTCCAGAGCTCCGTTTAGATCACACCCCTTATCTCGACACACTCCAGTGGTGAGCGAACTTACAGCTTTGCCATTCATCTTTCTTGAGTGAACGACAGTATACTTTGTATGATACTTGTTGTAACCAAATATGGCATCAATTCCTGAACACAAACGATTACTTTGGTGTTGAAATATGGATCTGATGGAGTACATTGTGCTTGCAACGTAGTCATCAAACGAGGCAGTAGATTTGTAAAAGAACAAATTATGGGTTGTCAGCTCTGTGATATTATATCCTTCCAAGTCATTTGGGGCATCGATCGATTTGATGCATAAAGCAGATTCAAGATGGTTGTACAACATGGCTATCTCTGTACCATTGTCCATCCAGAAATGATCAAATAGAACTTTCGTAGCCCAGTTGTCTCTTGTGATGCTCAATGTTACATTCAAATCGCGTGACATTTGCAGCGCATTAAGGAATTCAGCTAATTGATTCCCTGATCTACCAAAATAAGTGAACCCATCTATGAGCAACATATTTTTTGCATTATTGGTACCTGGGCATTGCGTGCTGTAGTCACGTAGTAGGTGGAATCTACGCAGAGCATCAGAGTTGGTTTTTCTTCCGCATGCATTGAACTCTTTGTGAGGAGATGAGTCGCCTACATTGTTTCCTGACAACCGCTTATAATGCACAAGCAACACATTTAACGAGCGGGTAAGGATTTTGGGTTCTTCTTTGCAAAAATATAGTCAGCAGATAATAAAAAAACACACCTGGGCCACTTTAGTTACATTCTCCAGTGGAGTTCCTCTCCATATATCTCCATCCAGCACCATCTCAGGTAAAGTGTCAATGAAAGATTTTTCATCAGTAGCTCGCAAAATATTCCAATGGGGCTGTTCTTCATCTGGGGAAGTGGATGGAAACAGTAACTTTACATAGGAAATTGATTTAAAATCGTACAAGAGGGCTGCACACACAAAGATGAATACTAGCCACAGGAATAGCTGCCTCGTCGACGCCATACTATTTCTTTGGAGGTTGGGTTAGGAGAAGATAGGTTGGGATTGGGACACGGTGAGTTGAAGGCGGAGAAAGCAGCGTTAGGAGCGGCGGCGGCGGCGTTGATGAGGGTGATAATACTGAGAGATGCGGCGGCAGTAAAGGACAGCAGGGTGAGGCAGCGGCAAGGTGTGAGCTAGAGAGCTGAGGAAAGAAAACATTTTCATTAAAAGAAGGTAATGCTTGATTTTTAAAATATTGTTACCTTTATAGTAATTATCTCGACTCATTTGTTGTATTCATTGATTCCATTTTCTTTGCAATGAGCTGTTTGTCATTTGTTAGTTGATTGCAGAGTTTGAAGCCATACCCGCAAGAAGCATAAACAGGCTTACTTTATTTATCTTGTGTTTCATGCTGCCCATTTAACTTTATAACTTTACCATCTACTGTCGGGGCTGTAACAAAAGGAGGAATCTCACTTGCTATGATGAGACTTGATTGCAGCATGAAAGTTGTATTCTAACTGCTTAAGCCTTTAACAGCAATCGATAACAGCTTTGTCATTCCAATACATGCAACTTCATCATTTGTTGCCATTATATGCAATAAAATGACTATCAGCATTCTTGATTGACAGAAAATGAGGTGGTGATCCTCAATATTGAGAGTAGTTGAGCTCAGATAGCTCTGCAACTTGGTAATCTATCAAGTTGATGGTTGATTTGTTATTATTAGAACTGTGTTTGATGTGGCAAGCAAGGCTGTATAGTGAAATATTGTATTTGCAAGAACAGTGAGTTGATGGTGCGTTAATGGTATTTGTCACAAACACATTGTCCGGCCTGAAAGTGAGAGGTCCTCATCTCAGCTAAATTGGAACTTCACCTCAGTGCATGTGCACGAGAGGACACTGCTGTCAATTCAAAGCAATGCATTTGCCCGCCTTAATTGTGCCCTCTATTTGCAAATCCGCCTGCTGAAACTGAGCAGCAATTTTCACCAAAGAGAGGAGGAGGCCGTATGCCCTACCTATTGCATTGAGTATTTTTAAATATCTAGTGTGTTTGTATGCACATATCTGAAAAACTTTAAGTTTGACAGGTACTCTTCAAGGATTGAGAGAAAGAAAAGATGCCACAAAAACAAAAACCAGGCAAGAAAAGCCAAGACAGAAGCTAAACAAGCGTCCAGTAAAACTGATCATGCCCCGGTGGTGTTAGTGTCAAGAAATAGCAGTGCGGCTCCAGCTAGCCTCTCCTCGTGAGAACGCATCAGGATACCAGAAAATCGCACTTGGGATTGGGATGATTTCAGGGAGGCGGAACATATAATAACTTCTGCCCCGAGATCACAATCACGTATGTATTTTGTACCACAGGAGGACTGGGTACTGCAAGATTTCGTTTTTCTATTCCTGGTATAATTGTTGTCATCAAGGAGAAGTTGATACTTTTGAATGACACCGACAGTTCATTGCATCCAATGGGGTAGAAACAATCCTTTCCACAGTCCAAGATGGGCTAGATTTTGTTCAACTTGCCAGCTTCAACAGTTGAAGCACGGCCTTTAATGAACAGTTTATTTCCTCTCACTCAGCTGCTTCAAATGATTGATGTTGATGAGGTAAATGATGTCTTTTGAAGCTTAGCCAAAACAAAATATTTACCTGCCAGTCCATGTGAAAATGTAAGGTTCTTCCACAGAGGCAGCTCATGCAGCCGTCTAAAGAATTTGTACTACAAACTGAAAGACAACAATACACCGGAGAGATTATTGTACAGTGGTTGAAATAAGATAACTTTGGATGCACGTGCAAGTTTGGTATGTACTTTTCTCTCGAGTGTGCAATCAGTGACTGGCCAAATTATAGGAGTATGTGCAGATTTATGATGATTAATGAATCTATGTCTTGGGTGATAATAGACATGCAATGGGGTTTCAATCCAATGATGAGAAGAAGTATAACGTTTGTTCTCAGTGCAATAGCAATAGGGAATATTTTTGTCAGTATTAAGATCTAACAGCAGAGATCTGTTGAGCACACAGCAAAAATATAATTGAAACCATTGCACCTCTAAGTATAAATAAGGAAGACATCAACTTATGAAAAAGTCCGGACTCTGGCCATCACTCAATTCAATGTAGGTAGTCTATCCCAAATTAACTGCAGGTTTATGGCATATAAATATAAATTAGTCAAACAGAATCAAAATGTAGTCCGGTCTTTTACTTTTTATGATCACTCTACTGGCATGCAAAACACAAAGATACTAGGTTACACCTAGATATGCTTCGAGAAATTATGTCGTCATATTTAACTTGTTACAGGGATGAAACGTTACAATGATGACCGGGGGTACGATGCGACATTTATTCAATAATCCTAACTTTGATTGTTACTTTGTATGGCGCTAGTCTAACAATAATGTTCTCTAGAGGAGGGCGGATGCATCATCTAACTCTTCATCTAAACCATTGTACTGCAAAGTAAATTAAGCATCAAGTTGCTCAATTCTTGGTACATCCTATCCAAGACAGCTTCTATATTATGATAAGGTCATTGTGCATGCACTATTTTCACGCAATGAAGAAAACACACTCGCATTAGATGATATCACGATCATTCCAAATGAAGTAAATGAAGTTAATATTAACATTTCATTAAAAAAGATTGAATCAATTCCACAAACGCCAACTCAACACCATCCACCAAATCTTGCTGCATCTTCCTCTGCTCCTCTTGCAATCTCTTGACAAAAGAATGATTCTTGCTCTTGACCGCGAATGAATCAAACTCGTGACTGTTTGATTGGCAATGGCTCTCCATGCTATTTCTAGTGCTCACAAGTCTCCATCCAATCATGTCGGTGCCAACAGTATTATCGTTATAATCATGACAAAGCATCTCCATTCGTTGCGATAGCTCCATCCAATTCCTGAGAGAATAATTTGCGACTATTTCCTCCTCTTCATCATTGTTATTATCCGTCAGCAGTACAATAATGTTGAATGACACATCATCACCCATGCTTGAACGCAGAAACGTCAACCAGCCTTCAATTTGTCGAATTACCAAATATAACTCCGGCCAACCATTACTGTACTCGCAATCATTTGTACCAGAGCTGTAATATGCAGATGTTACAGATGCACTAGCAATGGAATTGGAGCAGCTGCCACCACTATGGCACGATCGCGACGGGGCACGAACTGCCAATACGAACCCGTGGCACTTTTTGAGCAACGACGAAATCATCGAATCGTTAATAGAGCCACCTCCAACAACGACTGATGATGATAGATTGACGTTCCAAATTTGAGTCCGAACGCAAACGACAGCAGCTGCATCATTTGTCTCGTCGTTGCGATGATGCAGCGTGACGTCCTTCTTGTGGTAGAGCAACGAGTTGTTGGGACTCGCTGCTGCTGCAGTGGAGGCGACAGTGGACGAAAGGCTGACCTGCATCATGGAGGCGCTGTGCAGGCTGCTCGCTGTGGACATGGCGTCGTGATTCGAGTGTGCGGCGGATGCATTGTCTTGATTGGGCATGGCCGATGGCGACGGCAGCGGAGTGTCTCGATTGATGAATCTGGCCACGAGGGAGCTTCGACTGGCATCGCCCAGCACGGCGATCTTGCACAGCTTGGTGGGCTTGGGAGGTGGCGTCGGAGGAGGAGAGGGTGGAGACTGTGGATAGTGCGAGGAGGAGAGGATCCGTATCCGTGTCATGCTTCGGTTTCATCTGGCCCGTTAAGAAATGGCGGGAAATGATAAAAGGTAGTATCATATTGTTTCAATGAAATACCTTTAACGCCCTATCTCAACTACGTCTCCTAACCCCGATGACGAATTACAGCGACAGAAATTATTATTCAATCCAATGAATCCTGAAACATCGGCCGCGAAATCAGATTGCTCAACAATCGCTGGCACATCACGTGCAACTACAAAAATGTTGATACTGGCTTGGATGATTTCATCAATTCTAATCAACAAACAAGTGAAACTCTTTCCCCAACTCCAATCAGACGATGAACGTCTAAAACAGAATTACATTGCCATCCCTTCTACAATCATGAATGCCGGTCGATTAAATGTGGGATGTAGTAGAGGTTTCTACTGCAATGCATCCATCTGTTCGTCTTTGACGGTTGCAGCTTCTCATACCTATCTCGAGATGCAATCTTTTTTATCATCTCGCAAACCGCTTATTTTACAATATTGGGGGGATTCAATTCAAGGTAAAGGTGTCTCGTTAGGATGTGGATTTGTCTTTACGATTACTCCCGTGTCGTTAGAACAACTTACCATGCTGTATGCATTTGATATTTGCACGAAGCAACGATGGAATGTGATATGCGTCAATGGCTCTACGAAACGGATTACGTCCAAAACTTTTTATTTACTAACCGCACCGTCACTGCAGCTTTCACATCGGAATATATCATGGCCGGGTGTCCTTGGAAATGCAATCCTCCCGCAGACTATTGGGAGACACTCTTAGATGATGCTAATAGAGCCGATGTCATTGTATTCAACCTCGGAAGTCATTACGAGTTTCAAATGCCAATGAATTGGGATTGGGAAATAGCCAATGGTACACTGGCAAATGATGATATTCAAAGTGTCTTTCGGGTGGAGATTTTGCAACGATTCTATGACATACTTCATGCATTCTTAATGGGTAATGACAAAGTATTGTTGGTGAGGGGTCCAAGTCCAAGTCATTTCGATACAGAAAATGGCCTTGCCAACGGAACGCAACGACAGCAGTTACTGGAGACTTTTCAACGAAACTCTTCGTATGGATATTGTGCTCCCTTGCAAAGAATCCCTGCGGTGGTTCAAGGACAGAAACAAATTCTTCGACAGTTGGTGGATCGTTTGCAATCATCGAATCAAACATCGATGTCCTCCTCTGTTGCCTACATTGATGTTTATGAACTTTCCAAGGAGAGGTACTATGAACACACTACGATTCCAATAACACCATTGGATTGTAAGCATTTCTGCCAATCATGCGGGCTTTTACGAGGCTGGAATGCATTGGTGATAGATTATTTGATGAGTACTTACGATTTTGAGCAAAGATGAGCGATGTGTGTCAACATTCTGGATGTCGAGTATGTGAACAACCCATCACATCAAAACATTGCAGTACAAAGAGGTATGTACACTTGTTGATTTCAATATATTGAATAAAAATATAACATTAAAGTATTTCCCCCGATCACACACTTAACGAAATTGAACAAACAGCCTATCCTGAAGATACATTAGAGGAATTTGTAGTCAATGTCAATCTGAATTTGCATCACGCAATTGTCAGCTATTTCGCTTCCCTGCTCGCTCCCCCCATAGTATCGTAACAAAAGACAAAATCTGTCGGGAGCAAGCCATTTTCCCTACAATACACTTAACTTTGCTAAATATTTTCAACCGGACCAGTAATGTGAGGTAATGAACTTAGAAGCAGAAAAATAATTCTAATATATAACGATCTTACCATCATTTGTTTGAATTCATCAAAATCGATCTCCCCATTACCATCAGTATCTACTTCCCCCATCATCGCGTCAAGCTCCTCGTCCGAAAGCCTCTGTCCCAAATTGCTCATAAGATGCTTCAACTCAGACTTGGAAATAGAGCCATTCCCATCCTTATCAAAGACCTTGAATGCATCCCTCAATTCCCTATCAGGGTCTACTCTTCCACTTCCCTTCTTGGAAGACATTAGGACCAAGAATTCTTCGAAATCAATTTCGTTGTCACCGTTGTCATCGACTGAGTTGATCATGCGTTTGAGTTCCTTATCGGTGGGGTTTTGCCCGAGGGATTTCATGACTTCTCTCAACTCGACAATTGTGATAGTTCCTAATTTGCAAATATAACGATGGGATAAACGCCCAGAGAAACATTTTTAGTTCAACAGGGATGCAAGAAATTCACTTGCAATTCACGGCCGACGGTGGGCAGTAACGTGCCCTGGAATCTAAAGAGAAGATTCTATGACGACGACATGCACCGAACAATAATATATTTTCTGCTCGGACCACAGCAAACGCTTTAGAAGCAGACTTGCCCAAATAATGCGCATCGTGCATCCTCAACGCAGGTACTAATATATTATTCCTCCCCAATAGGTCACACAAAAATAAATATGAATCAAGACCAAGGCTCAACTGCCGCCTGCAACAAAGATGCCGGAACTCACCATCACCATCGATATCGAACATACTGAAAGCTTCTTTGAGGTCAGCGACCTCTTCCTCCGTTAGTTTATGTTTCTTAGGCATGTTTGTTGATAATGAGGGGACAGGGGACAAAGACAAGTATGGTGGGTGCAACAACAATAAAACAACGGCTGGAGGCTAGTGAAGGTGGAGGACTCCTCTCATGCCCGCGGGGGTACCGACTCCACCCTTAATGTGACGCCAAGTGACGCGTTTTTTAGCGCCCGCATTCAAGGATTGGCAAGAATCGGGGCGTTTAAAAGGTATCTTTTATCTTTTTAAAGATATCTTTTAGATTTTCGGGTCCGGCGGTACCCCGCGGACATGAGATAAGTCATTCAATGAAGGCTCTCTCCTTTGGGTATCTTTTGGAGAAAATGAAAATGAAAAGTCGAAGAGGCTCCCGCGTTTTTCTCCTCCTAATTGTCAGCATTACTAATTCCTAATTACAAAGGAGGCGAAGGTCATAGTCACTCATCGTCCGTCTCGCTCTGGCAAGTCACTACACTTTTAGATGAAGGGCTCTTAGGCTTTGTCCATTGCAAAAAAAAGGAGCAAAAACACAAAAATGTACGTCTGTTTTTCCTCTTCTCACGTGTTCGTTTTTGCTCCGCCGCACATCTGTCCATTGCAAAAAATATTCTGTGACATAAAACATAGATCTAAATCATTAGCATTTATCTAATTTCTCCGGCAACACAATAATCCGATTTTGGGCCGCCGCCACACAAGTGATGGGAACGGAGCCTCCCCGCATCATCACATCATCGCACAATCGCATCCATCTGATTTGCCACACACGCTTATTTCGGTACAGCTTAACCGTAGTGATGTTTACGCTGATGTTGCTGTCCCGTTACAGACGCAGCGCTGATGTTGTTGCTGCCAACGTTGCCGCTGCTGTAGCGATCCACTTCCATGACCAGAATGCCAGAAGGAGAGGATCAAGGTATCGTACACCACCTCAAAAACGACGGAGGTGCACTGTTAAGGAAATATACGATTGCCTTGGTGCACGGTACTTTCAGAAGGCAAACCGTATGAGTTATGAATCGTTTTGGAAGTTACAAGAGAAATTGAAGGATGGCATTTCACTGGCACACAAACAGTATTTGGAAAAGATGAAGAGACAGAGGAGAGCGAGGCGTTCTTGCAGCAGTGTACGTGGGCACCGAAGTCTCAATTCTCCTGCCCCGCCGCCTGTCCCAAATGGCAAAATCAGATCATCTGTGAGGTTAGCATGTGCCTTGAGGTACTTTGCCGGAGGGTTGTCTTATGATATTATGGCCAAATATGGTGTTTCCCATAGCGAAGTGCATACCATCTTCATGGCAACTCCATATCCTAATACGAGCGGTGGTTCGAAAGACAACTACAATTTTTACCACTCGCAGTTGCGCATATGGATTGAATGTGCATTTGGCATGTTGGTGAAGAGGTGGGGTGTTTTACGTATGGCAATGCCACAAGGAATCGCAGTGAAGAAGACCATTGCCCTTGTCAACTGTGTTGCCAAATTGCACAACTTTTGCATTGATGAGGTAGATGATGCAATAGATGGATTGACAGAGGATGCATGCAATGTTGAATGTGGTGCAGGAGGCTTTGTTCCTACGGTGGCAAATAACACAATTAGGGATGTTTTAGACATGAATGTACAAACTCCCGAAGCATTGGTTGGAGGTGGAGATCATTTTGATGATGTACCTCGCGCTCTTGGTAGAAGCAGGACCGTAGCTTCATCGGAATTGATATTGCCTCGGACTAAGTTATGTAAGCATGTTGAGGATATGCACATGGTTCGCCCTACTAGTAACAGGAGATATTAAGTTCATAATCGATAATTATTTCATTAGAATTTAAGACAAATTATTGCGGTTGCTCTTGGGAGTAACATTGCTTTTTTGAGGAGTCATTACTTGATCATTCACCTGATCATTCACCTTCCCGTCCAGCTCCTTCAACTGTGCTCTCTTTCCTTCCAACTGTTGACTGATACCGTCGACAAATTCTTGCATTGACAACACAATTGATTCTTCATCCGGGTTGTTTAATCTCTGCCGCTTAGCTTTCAACAACTCCCACTCGTAACTTCTTTTCTCCTTCTCCAGAGACTCAATCTCACGGCTAATCCTTTCTTTTGTGGCATGATACTCACCGAGGGTGCGTTCAATTGTTGCATGTTTCTGGTCCTTTCTCTTCTCCTCCTGCTCCGACTTTTGGATTGACTCACTACATTGATTGAATTGCTTAAGGCTAGCAGCAATATCAGCTATCTCCTTAGAACCTTTGGTGCCCTTGGAATCCAACAAACCAATAGAAGATTCATCACCATTCTCTACTAAGGAAGGCACATTCGCACCACCATCACCAGCTGCCACCCCAGGATCAAGTGTTTGCATACACGAACATGTGAGATCGTACATTTCTGCCACATCCCACAGGTACAGGAGATACAATTCCTTGTATAAGAAAAAGCTTGAGCGACTAGATAGAGCATACTCCGGACGTCCCTCTGACAACACACCCAATTCTAACTGCGCCGGAGTCTCCTCATCAAAAGCGTTGTAGCCACCATCTCCTTGTCCACTGGCCTCCCAGTTCTGTATGATCCTCTTCGACTGACCCATCATCTCTGACATCTTTGTCTTGCACTTGTCTGGAGTTGCAGCAGCTAATTGTGCAACAGAAGAATACTTGAGTTCAATCTCCTCACGGAACATGTCTTGCCCTTCAGTGGTGAATATCATGGTCTTGGGGTTGAAGTCCTTGTCGTTCCATTTATCAGACATCATCTCCCAACATGTAGGGTCCCTCCTCTCTGTCGAGTTACGATTCTCGAGTTCCGCGCGATTCATGGAGTCAGCTCAGTGAAGGAATGCTGATTTAATGGAGTCATCATCAATCAAGCAATGAATCAATCGGAGCATGGGCTGACTCCCACTCCACCTACCCTCCAGTGCTGCATTCTGCTCCTCAATAGCATTAATGCCTTCCATCATCAGAGCCTTTCTTCTAGACAACTCCTCTGACACATACAAAACGTCAATCGCAGCGTTGGTAATACCATTGTCCTCCCAAGAGATAGGGTGTTCATTCAGCCAATTAATACATTTAGTCCTTGCCCATGCCTTGTTCAGCGGCCTTCTCTTTATTTCCTGTACAAAATCATAAGCGTTGTATCGGCGCAAGACCTCTGAGCGCAAATGGTCAGCTGTGGGCTTCCATTCCATCACTTTCACATGAGAGGACGCCCATGGTTCCTCATCCTCCTTGAACAAGGGAGTGCCATCTTCATTTTGCAATCCTATTGCCATTGCAATGATGACTTGGATGGCGTTACTACTCCTTTCATAATACGGCCTTGCGTAGTTAGACACGCCCCCCTCCTCTGCGGTGTTAGAAGGGTCTTCAGTGTTGTCAGTTGGAAGCACGACCTCTGGCAACGCCGGGACCGACGCAGCGGGCGGGGCAGGAGGTCGATTTTCTTCGGCTTCAGTGCCATAGGAAGGATCTGCCTCTGACAAAGCAGCACACATTCTGTCTCTGGCGTTTTGTCTGGCACTGGCAAACGCTGCAGCAACAGCAGCATCCTCACTGTCAAGATCCATCGCAGTGATAGGCCGGCAAGCGGGCGGAAGATCGGCAATATTTATTGCCGCGATGGCTGCGATTGCCTCAAAGG
>JALLPI010000722.1:0-16552 GCA_036939935.1 Cyclotella atomus | reverse complement strand
CGTTTTTGTAACATCGATGTCTTAAGATACACGTGTATTTTTTGCTCTTGAGATGCAATCTATGATAGTGTTTGTAATTGCATCCTCTTCCCGGGAAGTAGTCGCTCGTTCGAATACCGAAACTCGCGCCCACCATCTCGAGACAGAAGGATCTGTTCCTGTGGTTGCACAGACGATTTTGATGAGATCGAGTAACAATAGAGCACAAAGGCCAACTGATGTCACTCACCCACTCCTCCTTTTCCAGACACACATCTAGATCATAAGACCTGGCTGATTAACTCTGATCACGCGATGATCCCTGATGTTCAAACATTGCAACTGACCTGAGTTGAGAAAGTAGATATGATTGTAGAGATCAGCACCTCTGTGATGAGTTCACAATCCTCTATTATCTCGCACCTAAGTTGTAACTAACCTTACTGGAAAACTGCACACACAGAAGACGTAAGTACTTTACAATGATTGAACATACTATAATTCAACAAAAAGCACTGACCTTTTGCATGCCTTGCTGCAAGCGCTGCACCTTCGATCCACATCTTCGTCTTCATCTCTCATACAGCACAGCCCTTTAATCGCCAGACTAGGTGAAAAAGCTCTACATCTGAATGCAGCGGATATCTGATCTATTAGAGCTTCAGCTTGCCTGTATCATTAATAATAGCAAACACGTCATTGTCATTTAAACACATCCCACGGAAGTTACTGCCAAAGAATACCCGTTCCAACTTATCAAACCCCCTACTTGATATGAACGATACGGCACGGACAGTGGTCTCAGCATCAATTGCGTAGACCATGTGGTGAGTGTATCCTCAATCTGGACAAGTGAATAAATGAATAAATCTCGGACATCGGTAAAGCGTCTACACAAAGTACAATCCAGCTCATGTGACTCGGTAATATGTAGCTCTTTTACAAGAGAAGAGGCATCGTGATAAATTGATCTAAAGGTGGACGAAAGAGAAACACCAGCTGATAGCGGCAGATATTCCACAACGCCCACACATCAGGAGGCAGCATGGTTGGCACGCGAGGCTCTGGATTTTACCCATGAGGCGGCTCGCTGGTGGGGTGATTTATTATGATGAGGATGGAGAAGAAGAAAATGAGGAGCAGTTCATTTTACCTTTTGACATCAAACAGTTTCTGCTGATATAATGTGAAGAAGGAAATCTTCTGACAGGTAGGTGAGCATGGATTTTTAGCATTGCGCGAAGTACAAGTCTACGGACAGTCTCCAATTGTCACGCTTCATCTAGAGGAATTCTATGATGTGTTATTCATTCTCAACAGACACACAGCCCCTGCATTCAATAACCATAATTACCATACAAACATAAACATTCGTGACGTTGTTCTAATTCATCAGCCTTCATTAAAGAGACAGAGATTGTTTTGTATTAACAGCCGCAATTGGGATAGAACTGAAGCCAAGTCTCACGCATTTTGGCACTCAGTTCGGGATGATTGGCTTCAAATTCCGCCGGTCCTTCCGCAAAGCATACAATCACTGTATTGACAGCACTGGCAATGGTACTCATCAGAATGCTCGTCAGTACCAATCCAACAATGAAGCCAAGTCTAGACATGGAAAGATATACAAAATGCCAGTTACCAAGTGAATCGACAGAGTGAGCAGCAAAGCAAATCGTAAACCATAATACATTACTTACACAGAGCACGTGTATCCAACTTCGGAGTTGTAAGGTGCGTTGACGAACCACTGTTCTTGACCAACTCCAAGTCCATATCCANGTGTATCCAACTTCAGTGTTGTAAGGTGCGTTGACGAACCACTGTTCTTGACCAACTCCAAGTCCATATCCAATTGCAGCACATATCAAACCGACACAGAGACTCAGAAAGAAGAAAACTAAGCGTGTGAAGGAGGCACGTTATATTTATTAGCATGTAAGCTTGTCAACATTCGAAACGTAACAACATCTTTTCTCACCGTTACTAATGAGATCATCGGCAATAATTGCTTCCCAACCTCGGTTTTTGAATAGCCCCATAACCTGCTTGCCTGCCTCGATGTAACTGTATCCATATAATCCGACATAAACGAATGCCTATAACATAATCGATCTCAATCATGAGCAACACAATCCAACCTCGATACAACAAGCTTTCGACATCAATTACTTACCCATTTGTTGAAATACTCAAGGATGCTCTCGAGACAAGCCAAAATGCATGTGGCAATGCAAACAAGAATCTGGTTCTCATTGTCCCTAGCAGCATTAGCTAAAGCCCTGGTTGCCTGTACAATGGCCACCAAAAGACTACCAAAGCAAATACCTGTCACAAGAACATTTGTGAGTCATAGAGGCAACCAAATTATCAGGTGAATGCATATAATCACTTACTTCCGAACGAGGTTGTTAGACTGCGGCAGAGTGATCCAAGAACAGCTCCGCATCCAGAGTCTGCGGGAGAAAACCACCATGTTCCTACAGTACCAGCAACAACGCAGTGAAGAGTGTTTTGAATAACTTGGTGTGTAAAGAAGTAGGACAGGAAGAGAAGGAAGAGATAGCCCCATGACACTTGGTTTTGCTCACTAGACGATACAAACAACAATGGGCCTGTGAGAGATGTTATCAAGGACTGCAACAGTTCAAGATTCAATAGAAGTCAACTTACAATGGTACATCTGATTCCACAATAACCTTGTTGCTAACACCAGCCAAAGCCACAGCCCATAAGAGAGACCAAGCCAAAGCCAACGCAATAAAGAGATAAGCCACAATAACAGTGAACAGATTCTTTTTAATTGCCGTACAGGCAGTCAAAAGATTCACCGACGCAAATGGAATACGAGACCATACCGCCTTGGCATAACAAAGGAAAATGGCAAAGAAAATAGTACCCAAAATCCCTCCAAGAATGTTTCCATACAACCAACTCATCACCATCATGGCTCCAGACAACCCCACCATGAAGAATAGAGACATCTTGACCAAAAGTTCGGGAATGCACATCATAACCGGCAAAGTAAGGCCGGAGAATATGATAGAGAATAGACCAAGCACAATGGTGGCGTAAATGTAGCCCGAATAATCATAACCATCCGTGGTAGTAGAGCTATCCTCGATAGAAGAGTAGAAGGCATCCGTGCCATAAATGGAAACGACCGCAGCAATGGCAGCAATGTTTCCGTAGAGGAGGAAGGCGAAGATGGGATCATTGCAGCGTGTTTCCTGTGAAATATGGTGTTGAAAATAAACATATGAACACAATGCGTGAGCCTAATCTCTGCGTCTCAAGGCAAAAGGCAATGAACAACTCACCTGCTTCGTCCCAACGCCAGGTCCAGTCGGATCACGAACTTCGTTATGGGTATCTTGCTTTGTGTGATGATCGTAGGGGCTCGCCACGGCTGTTCCTTGGACGACGGCCGGTTTGCTTCCCTCTTCTACTACTGTTTCCATGTTTCGATGTCTCGTGTGTGGTCTGATTTGGTCTGATTTGGATTATTTGTCTCTGTCGTGAACTTGGTTGTGTTCGCACTCCCCTCTCTCGACGGCCGCCGTTGAGAATTTGAAATGGGATTGGGGGATAGATAGGGTCTGATCTACCACTATCATGACATGATCATTAGATTGTATTAGCAATGGATTTTGATTGCAATCAAAGAGTTAGCCTTACTTTCTTCCCGCTCCCGCTCCCTCCTCAATCATCCCGCCCCGCCCTTCAACAACCAAACATACAACAAACGAGTCTGAATGAAACAAACAACAGAACCCCCTGCCTCCGTCCTACACAGCTTCCTCCGCTTCACCCATCATCGAAGCAGCTAATACCACCAGGTTCATTCAGTAGAAATGGCTCCCAAATCTGAGAAGAACGGGGCCAAAAGCAATGGCAAATCCAAAGCCAAAGTGCCAACGACATCAAAATCAAAAAACGAGAAGCCCGCGTCGGTGCCGCTGGCGCTCAGTGCAATTATACTTATTCTGGCATTCATAGGAGGCATACTCACCCCTCCAGCCAGGCAACTTATAAATGAACTAACAGCAGGCAGCATCGATACCACATTCGATGAATCCAATGCATCTATTGTATCCAACCATCTCCCACATGTACCTTGTACACAAACCAATTTGGACAACTACCTCCACGCCACTCCAGTCAATGGATTACACATTATATGCTTCGAAGCATTGAAGTTTAATGCTGACATGAATGAAAAGTCCTATAGCCCCGACGTGTCACGTCGACGTCGTATCGCGGAGAGCAATGCATTACGGCTCACCTTTTATAAAAAGTCGTTTACTCCCAAGCTCAAACGACGTGTGCTTATCAAAGAGCCTCAAATTGTTACGAGCTTCGGAGCGGATTCCTATCGTCATATCGTGAGAGAATTGGGGTTAAGACCATCTGGATCGAAGAAGCAACCGTGGGCATTATTCTCAGCTTTAGGCGAGAAGATTGTCGACGAGACTTCTGGTCCAGCTGGATTCAATGAGTCTGTTCTAAATCGATTGGCTTCTTCAGAAATGGTAATCTTGACTGAAGGTGGGAATTGGATCTGGCCCGGTGTGGCAGAGGGTTTTCGTAGAAAAGTTGATGTGACATCTCCCAATAAGGAACCTCGTGAGGTGACTATCGAAACACTATCTCTGAAACCACTAGTTGTCTCCATCGAAGGGTTCTTGGACGAAGAGGAATGTGACTATATTGCCGAAAAGGCTGGACCAATGGTACAGTACTCTCAGGTATCGCTTATGGACAAAGATAAAGGCAAGGCAGCCTCGGAATGGAGAACTTCTCAATCCGCCTTTCTCAACTCAATGAATGATGAGATATTGACTGAAATTGATCACAAGGTTGCCAGTTTGACTCGAATCCCTAAAAATCACGGAGAGTATGCCCAAGTACTTAGATATGGGCACAATGAAAAGTATGATTCGCATCACGACTTTTTCAATCCTGCCTTTTACAAAAATGATCCTGGTACAATGAGATTGATTGAGAATGGCAAGAGAAATAGGTTCGCAACTGTATTTTGGTATCTGACTGATGTAGATGAGGGTGGAGAAACAATCTTCCCGAGGTATGGAGGACTGCCACCGCCTCGTGATCATGCACAGTGTAGCGTTGGGTTGAAGGTCAAACCACAGAAGGGAAAAGTAATCATTTTCTATAGCTTGGATGCTGCTGGAGAGTTGGATGATTATTCTTTGCATGGCGCGTGTCCTGTGGGTGAGGGTTATGTCAAATGGGCTGCAAATAAATGGATTTGGAATGCTCCTATGCATTTCATTCCTGAATAAAGACTTCCACTTGTCATTACTACTTAACAGATGGTTTGTTGTGAGTAGTTATATGTTCTCACCTAGTTGGCTCTATTTGGCTTACAGTTCTTCGCGTGCAGAGATGTCAACTGACGGTGATATCAGTCCTAATCGCCTCGCAACGAGCTTTGCAGTTGATTTGGCACCAATGGCCGATATCTCGATGGCTGCCACGGCGCTTTCAATCGCATTGACATAGTACAAAGCTGGCCCATCATTGTTCTTGCCCCAATGCATTGCACCATCATAAAGAAGGTATGGCAACGATTCTGAATGCCGACCTCCACGAAAACTTGGAGTAGCTCCACCGTATTTACTGAACTCTGAGCTCTTTCCTCCACCCCACATTTGCACGTACACAACATTGTGATGTGGTCCAAATAGATTGTTCAGTGTTGCAGTGTCCAATGCTTCAGTAGAGAATGTTTTCACGAGCCTCTTTTTTACAGAAAGTATTGTTAAAGTTGTAAGACCTTCCATTGACTTGCCTCGCTCTGAAACTAAGATAGATCTAGGCCACTGTTCTTTGGCACCAATGCCGAAATGAGTACTATTTAGCGTCACATTACTAATGATCGTTGTCACCACCGAAGCTGTAAATGAAGTATGAACCTTTAGTCGATAACCATCATATATGAATGCGGCTTGGCAATTCTCGCAGAAAATATAGATACTCACTGTAAGGTGTGGTTGCACTCGGAAGCAAAGGATTTGCAAACGAGCGCGCCCCATGCTCATTATTAGCTGCACCTGTTGCTGATCGAGCTGAATGCTCAATATCCTCAGCATCAATGTTGTCGTGTACACCAGCCAGTGGCATTTCATGGAGAATTGATGGATCTAAACCCATGGGACTATGCATCAGAAATTTAATCCGACACATTTGCAATGGTGCGGCAAGAATGACAATATCAAACTCTCCTAGTGAGCCATCATCTGACAGGAGCTGTATTGATTCTTCGCTTGAAATGACTGTAGTGACAGTAGCTTGATGTCGTTGCACTTTGTCGGATGTTGCTTTGCAATTTGAAGTTTCATACATATTACGTGCTTGTTTGATTGCAGACTTCATCAGTTTGTAGTTCCCACCTTCTACTGAAAACAAGTCTCCTCCGGCTGGAACGTAGGCAACAAGTCCTACGAGACCTACAGTAGAAAGGAGCAACGGTAGATTGAGTATAATCTGATGAATGAACGATTCTTCACCAAGAATTGAAACATTGTATTCCACGCACCATTCATTTCATTCAAATCTTGGTTGTAAGTATTGATAGTCATTGCAGTCACCAACTCAGACCTCAAGCAACCTATTCCGGGTAACCATCTCCTCCAATTCCACCAACTACTGTCCTCTTTATTACTATCAGTACTCGACAACTCCAAAGAGTCATCTCGAGAAATGCCCAATTCATCCAAAAACTCATGAAAGGTTATACCAGCCAAACTCTTTAATCCAATAGCAGCCCACATATCCATTGGGTTCTCAAAGTACGTTACTTCTTTATCCGTGTCGTTTAAAAGTGCATAGACTATATTAT
The DNA here is from genome assembly GCA_036939935.1 of Cyclotella atomus. Lineage (NCBI taxonomy): Eukaryota > Bacillariophyta > Thalassiosirophyceae > Thalassiosirales > Thalassiosiraceae > Cyclotella > Cyclotella atomus. The sequence goes on along the minus strand of JALLPI010000722.1, from coordinate 9,708 downwards.
CAAACGCATGAATTGCCTGCTTGACAGCACTGTTTAATCGAAAGTAGTCAAAGTTATACCTCCACAGAAAATATAACGGTTTGAGTATCGACTGTAGTACTTGAGGGTAAGATGAAAAGAGCCCTGGTCTCAGTAACCATTCTTGATTCCCATGATAGATTCCAAATCCACTAGGTTGATTGGTGGTTGTATCATCAGTTTTTGATGTAACTACTTGTGCATCTGTTGATTTCTTTCCCAACCCCATTGGTTTGCCTTTCACCAAATACTCTGGATCACCAGCCATCATATCTACAACCAATTGATTGCCACTGTAGATTATAGACGCGCCCAATTCGATAACACTGCCATCTTGTAGAGTGAGTGATGACACTCTGCTGCCTTGCCAGTGTTGTGGACGTGGATCGGAGCTTGATTTTACTTCTTGGGGATTGACATTGTCTTCTTCTGGTGGTGGAGATACGTCAAATACTGCAATTTCATCAATGAAACAATCGCTTCGTTTGGCATCACGATGATGAACGTCGTACTCGGCGAGATACTTTGCAGTGAAGGTGCCGCTGATGCCTCCACCTATGATTGCTATTTTGTATCTCTTTTCTTGGCCATCGGGCGCTGATTCTATCCAGTTGAACTGTAGTGTGAAGGATAGGAGGAGGATGAGGAGCATTGACATCATCGTGAAGTTGGTGATGGGTAATGGGAAGAGATATCAGTGAGATAGGAGGCGCGAGAACAATGGATATCATGCGTTCAGATTTCCTGAGAATGAAGAGCATCCCATCCTTCATCCTCTACGATACAACAATGAGATTTGCCGCCGGCGACTTCTTGTGCACTGACCTAACAGACCCACTAACAATCACAGTAACACACGCCATCAGTCCCCTACCCTACGTGCACAAACCATAGTGAACAATGGAATACTACGAATTCGACGAAAACGACTTGATCAACGACTACATCGAAAACAATGACGATTGCGAGCCCGATCCCGACGAATATGATTTCGACGAGCCCGAAGAGCCTGCCGCCGCTCCATCTGCAGCTCCTACAAAAGATCCTGAAATCACGCCTCTCAATCATGACATGCAGGTAGATGATGAGCCAACATCAAAACGACCATTAGATGCTGTACCATTAACCATCACAACAGATGCACCATCCATCACCTCCTCGCGTAATGTCGATCTGTACAACTTTGAACGATACTCCGGCCTCTCCGGCTGGCGATCCACCAAATCCACCTCCTCCAAACACGGCGCCACAACCATGGAGGCTACAGCGTGGAAGAAGGAGCAACCCAAAGGTGATGTCGACGACGATAACGAATCAGATGATGATTTAGATGCAGCTGTGGCGAAGCGTAGTGCTCCCGAGCCTACCAATTTGAATATGGGGGCAGAAGCTCAACTGGTACGTATGCACCAAAAGAGTGAGGAGGAGATGTTGGGTCGTTCATGGGGAAGATGTGCTAGAAATATTTCGGATGGGAGGTTTGTGTATCACAGTCAAAGGTCTTTACCTAAAGTGGGAGAAGATAGTGTATTGATTACAATGGGAGATGGTACTACAATCAATGTTAAGTTGTCGAGACAGGACTGTTATTCGGCACCGAAAAAATCCAAGGAGGAAGAGTGTTTGTTGGGGATGCCCATGGGTGAAATTGTGAGGAGGGCGGATGTGCTGCAAAAACGGGCTATTAAACGAAAGTTGGAGAGAGAGGAGCGTAGGTCAAAGAAAAGCAAGGTTGTAGTGGAGGCAAGAGATGATACTGCCGAGGAGAATGAGGCAGCAACAGATGAGATCACAGAGGAAAATAAGCAAGACGAAGTCATGGAAGATGTAGCTGAAACCACAGACAAACTCCAAGCAGACATTGAAAGGTCCAACCAAAACAAAGAACTCCGACGTGAAATGCAGCTCAAACAACGTCTATGGGTAGACAAACATGCACCCACTACAATCTCCCATTTGTTATCCGATGAACGGACCAACCGTGAGGTACTTCGAGCTCTTAAGCTGTGGGATCCATATGTGTTTAAACGTGATGCTCCTGTGAGGCCTGTGCCTGCTTATGGGTATAAACAGCAAAATCAGCAGGGCGGAGAAAAGAAAAAGTGGAATGGAAAGAAAAAGAAGGAGGGGGGTGAGGATGGAGAGGGTGGAAAAGAGCAAAAGGCAGATGTTAGGCCGGATGAATCTTCCAGAGTGATTTTACTTTCAGGGCCTCCTGGTGTTGGTAAGAGCACGCTGGCTCATATTGTTTGCAGGTGAGTTCTTATTGAATATGACAGTAGCTTTGGAGACGTTTTCTTCACGATATATACTGACATTTTGTTGTCCTGATCTGTCCTGATATTACATTAAAGACATGCTGGATATCGCCCCATAGAAGTCAATGCATCAGATGAAAGGTCCGCATCAGCTTTAACTGAACGCGTCACGAGAGCTATGGAATCATCGACACTTGTGCTTGGAGATGATGAAGGCAGCGGCAACTCTGGAAAGCCAAATTGCATTATTCTCGATGAAGTCGATGGTGCTGATGCCAAAACAGCAATCTCAGCTATTGTAGACATTGTCCGAGCTGAGATTCCTGCTCCAGCTAAAGCGGGAACAAAGGGAAAGAAAGGTGGACGCAAAAGCACTTATCTTCGCCGTCCCATCATTTTGATTTGCAATCATAAACATGCTCCAGCCCTGCGTCCGATCTTACCATTTGCCAGGGTGTTTGATGTTTCGCCTCCAATTCCTGAGCGGCTAACATCACGTCTCCGTGCAGTTCTTGCAGCGGAAAACATGTCGGTTGTGGCTGGAGGGATGCTCCTGCATCGACTTGTAGCATCCACTGGTGGTGATGTGCGTAGTTGCCTCTATGCACTTCAATTCGCGAGTGCCAGGGCCAGAGAGTTGGCGATGAAGAAACGTGAACGTGAGGGAATTGTAGGTGGCAAGAATGTTGTAGTTGATATTTCTTCCACGTTGATGTCTGCTCTAGGTGACACTGGTAACGGAATGAAAGATATGCAAAGTGATGTCTCGAATACTGTAGCAACGGTGTTTCGCAAGGACAAAACCAAAAGGTCTGCTAGCCATACTGGAAAAGGCAACGCGGATACAAAACTAAAAGGTGTCAATTTGGTTCTAAAGGCTGTTGATCACTTTGGAGACCATGGAAAGACATTGGATTGTCTGTTTATGAATGTCAATCGGGTTGGATACGTTGATCCAACTCTTGATCGCTGCGCAGCTGCATTTGATTGGCTAAGTGGAGCAGATATGTATCGTTCACAAAAGTCTAGTGTCGCAATGAATAACAACGCCGAGCATCACTCCATGCAGAAGTATTACATGCCATCTGCAGCAGCAGCGATTCATCTTTTGTGCTGCATTGAGACTCGACCAGACTTGACATTTTCTACTCGAGAGCTTTCGGATTTGCATTATCAGAGTCAAGCCAACATCTCGTTGATCCATAGATTTGTAGAAGGATTTTCTCCCAAAGCAAGATCTGGACTTGGAGGAGGAACAGATGTTGTTGTTTCTGATGTTGTACCATATGGATTGTGGCTCTTGTCTGCCGGTGATGGAAAGTACTCCCTCTCCAAGCCAGTATCATCAGTAGACATTCTTTCTTCCGAAGAAAAGGTTGCGTTCAGTTCACACGTAGCTACTTTAAGAGCTCTGGGTCTCACCTACATGAAAGACGATAGAGCATACAACGACTTCAAACCAAATAATGCGCCTGCGGAGAATGTTCGCCTGGAACCTGATATTGACAAGCTCGTGAAGTTCGAACATGTAGAAGGAGGCTATGCAGTGACAAGAAAACGGGTACCTCCTGTCTTGAGAGAGCTTCTTGCCCATGGTGCGACAGTGGCTGCCCTGAGAGAGCGGGAAGTTGATGCAAGAGCAGACAAAGAAACGAACGCCAGTGATGGGTCAAAGGACCAAGTGCAAAAGCAAGACGCAGCCAAGCCATCTATTCCTAAACCAAATGAAGTCAAGTCTGAAAAACGCCAGGTGGCTAGGAACTTTCTCAACATTGGAGCTGCCAAAGCGAAGGAGGCTAAGTCGGCAAGACGAGCTGCTAGAGTTGGTTTTGACAGGTCAAAGAAGGTAAAGCTGTCAAATACAGGATCTGGTGTCGAGCTATCCAAAGTGATCCGATTCAAGTTTCAGAAAGGATTTACTCAAGCTGTACGAGCTCCGTGCCAGATGGAAGACTTGATGTAGGAGAGTTGCAAGGATGGCTTGTACCTCAATTTGTTTCATGATAAGTAACTATATTAAGATTACACTTTCATTTCAGCCTCTTGCTGTCACTAAAACATACGGGATAGCAACATCATGCATGACCTTCAGCAGCAGCAGGCAAATCAACAGTATCAACTGGATACGACTCGTCATCTTCAAGAGTAAGCCGGGTTTTGCAATTTTCACTCAGCCGCATCAGTTCTAGCATGTGACCAGCCACATCCTTCGCCCTTTTAATGTCAAGAACATTCTTCCCATCTTTGGTCACGTTCATTGGATAAAACGTCCTATAATTACCCGAGAAGTGAAACTCGCCAAAGAGAAAGTCGATTGTTTCACACAAAGCTCCTGTTGTGAGTAAATCAGGAAACACTTTGTACTCGAGTCCTTCAATATCTAACTTCATCACCACTTTCGGTCCGAATGGATAAAAGACATGAGGATTTGATGGAATCGTTCTATCACGAATTTCATCTTTGATCCAATTGGATAATCGAACAATCGGTACTTCCACGGGTGTAGCATCTGTGCCATACAGTGTCTTGGTTGCAAGAGCGCTGAAATCATTCTCACCAGGTTTGCCCTTCATGTGACTGTGGTAAAATGTCAAGTGGCCATCTTCGTTAGAAACACCTGCAGCTACGGGGTGATACCTCCAGCCCAATGCGGCATATGCCTTTTGGAGGTCCAGATGTCTCTCTTTGAAATAAGGATTTGGTTCTACAGAATGGGTGTTAGTCAGCTCTGAAGTAGTCTTAAACAGAACATAGTAATACAACTCACCAAATGCAAAAACACAAAAGTCGCGATTGTCTCTCTCCATCCCAAACTCTTCATTCAGTTTAGGCACCGATGACTTGGACAAGGGAAACTTATCCGGTTCGAACAGGAACCTGCCATGCATCCCGATGTTAGAACCTACATCCAGAAGAACGTGATAGCATCCGTCACCGAGACGTGACGTATTCTGCACTTTCTGCGGGGAGGATTCGTTGATTTGACCGACGAATGGTTGGATGGCTTGGTTGGAAAAGTAGAGGTGGGATATTACTGTGAGAGATAGTATGAGGAGTGGGATAGATCTTGATGGTGGTGCCATTTGGACTTTAGAGTGTATGTAGGATGGGGGAAGAGGGAAGAGTGGAGTAAATAAGAGAGGAAGACTAGAGAGTAGGGTGAGGGCTGTACGTTAAAGGTAAATCAATGTATATGCAATTGTAATACCTTTAAAAGTACAAAAGTTCAAGCTAAGGTTGCTGGAGGCTACGATAGGGAGGTTCGTCGGCTCCCTCACAGCTGATATGTCCTCCCGATCCAACAATGCAGTAATTGATCTGTCCAATGACAGTCCAGAACGATCAAGACGGCGACATGGGTCCGTAATGGATGATGGAAGAAATTATAGCGATGTGCGGCAGGGCCGAGCTGCTGCTGCTCGTCCTCAAGTGATTGACCTCGTCAATGAGCCATCATCTCCGAGAACAAGTGATTCTAAGCCCAGCTCTCGTGCTTTCGCTCCGTATGCTCAATCGTCAGGGCAGAGCTCGCCTCCCACCAAAAGAAAACGAACAGAAAGTAATGCAACAACTTCGGCTGCTGCTATGCCTATCTCTCAAAGATCTGCCGACGGAGGAGTTATAACACACAATCTACTAAATCTGATAGATCAATTCCGAAACCAAAACACACTCACAATCAACGGCAACACCACACAATCCACACCAAGAAATGTCAAGAACCCTAAACAACCATTCCACTACACCCAAAAAGATACATGGAGTTGTGGCTTTCGCAACCTCCAAATGCTAATTAGCGCCATGACGCCCTCATTCCAATCCATCTTTCCAAACGGTGTGCCCCCATTAAACGAATTTCAATCCTCGTTCGAGATACTGTGGGCTGAGGGCTTTGATCCCACCGGGGCACATCATCATGATTCGAAAATGGTGGGTAAAAGTGGTAAAATTAGTTGGATTGGTGCTGTGGAGGTATGGTCTTATCTATCGTTTCGGGGGATCGATGCTACAATTGTACAGTTTGCCAAGAATATGGAGAATCGAAGCTGTATTGGGTCGTTTGTTTGGGCTTACTTTTCAAGATTGGGACCAGAATGTGACTGTCAGGCTTCAAATTCTCGAATGACGAGCTATCAATATGCACAAGAATTGATTCAGGCGGCCAAACAGATACATGGTTCTACAGAAGATACGCCTAGTCTGATTACTTGCAGCTGCACGCTCCTTCCGTTGTACCTTCAATGGGCAGGGCACAGTGTAACTATGGTGGGCATTCGAAGAGAAAGAATCATAACTTCAAATGGCTCGGCGTCTATTCGATATCATTTGATTGTATTTGATCCACAAAAGGATGGAGGAATGCTGCGCAACAAATTGACGAATGAGTTGAGCAAGTCGGGGCAGAGGCAGCGCAATTGTTTGAACTTTATGGAGCTATCCACTGAGAGACTATTGAATAAGGATACACAGGTGCTTCTTTCGACTGCACGCATTATTAGTGATCATGAGCGAGAACGGTGCAAGGAGAGGGTCAGTTGCATTTCTGTTACAGTGTAAAGTAGAATCAGATACAGATGTATTGCCTGCCTCTCTTAATCACATCAAGTTATTTACTGTATGGACTCGTATGACTTCCTGAATGCAACTGTGAGCTCTTCCTCTTTTTCTTGGCTCACCAAACAAGCCTTCCACTGACCAATCCTGTCATCTTCTGCAACAGCAGCCACGACTTCTCTGCCAAACTGAAGTGGAACATTCCCCTGATTCTCTCCGGCATTGTACACAAAACGACGGTACCCATCTCCTCCTGCCAACGGAATTTCAGCGTAAAAGTAGCCTTCGTCCCACTCGCCACCCAACGCAGGTAAGCCCAAGTCCGATGTGATTTCCTTCAGTTTGAAGTTGTTGCGGATTGCCATCTCCATCATTTTGGATTGAAGTGCCGGCCCTGAGCCATTATCAACTGGTATGCATTGTATATGTGTGTGATATCCTCCTTTGGTTTGGATGCAGCGCTCGAATACAAACAAGTCTTTATTGAGTACTTTCTGTGCATGCCGGCGCAGTTTTGCTTTAATCTCTTCGATCTCTGGTGACAGTTTGCTATCAACAAGTGCACCTTGGTGTTTGTGGTCAATTGGTACTATGAGTGCGTGGTGATCATTAATTGCACCTTTGGGCATGGCAACGTAACAATCTTCATGAACTGCCACTATCAAATGCTTCTCACAGGTTGGTGACGCCAGGCAAAACCAACAGTCTGTTCTCTGGCCTAAACTGCGAGCTTTGGCATCTGCATCCGTCTTTGGTTGGCTGTCTTTTGCCCAATACAAGGAAATGCCTTCCAAATGAGACACGGCCCTATTCTCATCGCCGATCATGAGCTGTATAGCCAGTTTCTCTCCATTCACCATGCCTCCATCCTCATTTCCAGTCAAAGAGATAAGAGTCGTCAACGCAGCTGTGTGTGAATTAAACTGCAAAAATCCATAACCTTTCTCTGCATCAGGTTGACGCACTGCCACACCTAGTGCTGGTTCATTCGCTGCTGTTATTCTATCAGGAGAGTCTGCAGGAATGCCGATATTTAGCTCATCCTCCATCGTTCTTTCGGCCAACAGCCGCACCATTTCTAACGCATTAGAATATGAAGATGCATCGATGGTGGGTGGTAGCCGTAAGAATAATGTTGAAGAATCGGCTGCCTCTGCTTCAGTCAAGCGCTGTTTGCGTTTGGATGGTGGAGGTGGAATATCGCCGTCACAGCGTCGTGTGTTTGTGGTTGGATTACTCCATTTGAGGGTGAGCATTACGTTCCTGCAATAGTGCATGAAGATAGAGAGAATAAGTCAGAAACTCAAATACAATTCAGTATACGTCCAAGCGTTCAAACGACTAACCGAATGGCAACCTCCCCCTTCACCTTTTTCAGACACTGCAAAGCCTCCTCGTGGCTATTAAAATCCAAAAACACAAAACTATTGGCACCATTTTTTGGATAACGAATTGTGTGGCACCCAAAAACACGAAAGGCATCCATCAACACGTCTTCAGTCAGATATCCTGCCGCGTCTCTGTGTAATCCATGAAGAAATAAGGAAAGATTGTGTGGATTGTTCTCTTGCTCCATCTGCAAAGCATCGGTCTCTTCATGCTTTCGTTTCCTCGACTGCCACCGATGATCCTCTTGATTGTTGGCATGTTGCTGCACAAGCCTTCGAGCTTGAGCCTCGGATATGCCTCCAGATGTTGCTTCATTCTTGACCACTGCTGCTTCAACTTTGTAAGCATCATCCGTGTATGGATTTGCAACTGCCACACCTTCTTCCTTGGCACGTTCTCTGTCACTTTCATTCATGTAGGCTAGTGGGGTAATACCAATGGCATGTACATATTTGTACCCTTTGCCAAGAGACTTTGCCTCTGCCGGAGAAGTAACGTGACCCAAAGCAAGGAACCTGCCGGCATGCGATGAAATGTTTGAAGTATACCGATACGGTGGACTAGCAACAAACTTATGCAGAGCTTTTTCATCAGCCAATCCAGGTGCCAAATGATACCTCGGTCTGCAGATTGCTACCAATTCAGCTACATCATATGAACCTTCCTCACTTTCCCCCAGCAGCGTTTCAATTCCCTGCCCCCACTCGGATGAAATAAAAACATCGCATCCCAAGAAAGAAGTGTGCTTTGCCTTGGCTTTGAGTGCATCGCAGGAAGAGTCAAATCGAATGTTGGGGCGGCAATATCCAACGATTAATGAAGGTCGTTTGGAAAAGGGAATGGAGATTATATCAGCTTGATTTGGGAGGCGGTATAGATTAGGTGCAATACAGTTCAATCCCTCGGTTTGCAAACCGTCCTCAGTTGATGTGTTGTTTGTCTTCGAGGGCAGACCATCTCCTTCATCGACAAACACAACAGGCACCACGAACGACGGGATGTCCTCATTGTTATTCCGAAAGAAGGGGCCGGCACAGATGCAAATGTCGAACGGACCGGCCTTGCTATTTTGGAGTGTGGACAGCTTGCTAGCGAGGTGGGTCAGTTCACCACACACAGGGCCTACAAGGAGGATTTTCAATTGATTTGTCGCCATTGTTTCTAGAGTGTTGGAAGTGTTAAGTGTTGAGGACCCGCCTTCGAATCTTTTTCCGAAGTTCGTATGCCCACAATTTCACTGCGAGCTTTGACGAGACAGCATAGCATGGCCGGCTACAGCCTCTAATGGAATTGACACCACAACTATGGCCTCAACCATAGATCGATAAAGTCTAGATGGGCATCGAGTTTAAAAAACTCGCTCATTCGTAAGGTTTTCGCAAGAACTCACAGAACGACTGTGAGAAAAAAACTCCTTTGATCGCGCGCTCGTTACGTAGAAATTCATCTAATTCGATTGATCGTCAAAATTCTAAATGCCCGCCCTTGG
>JALLPI010000721.1:0-15455 GCA_036939935.1 Cyclotella atomus | reverse complement strand
CTCTGTGCTTTGACTTAGATTGATCTCGGTGCTTTGACTGGTGCTTGACTATGAATGTTTATGTTTAGGTTCTTACAGATTCCGCATACTTCGTCTCTTCAATGTTTGACCTGAATTGCTCTTGAAGCTTGATTTGAAATACTATTGGTACTGAATGGTGCTCACTCGCTCCACTCTTCATCATCACAGTAACTATCGTCACTTGGCTCTTCCTTCTTCTTTTTCCATGGCATTTTGTTGTTTGTTTCGGTGTCTTTCTTTTTTGACGGTACTCTTTTGTTTCGACTCTCAATGACAACATCTCTGTAACGAACGGCAGCACTACTATTGAGAACTGACCAATTGATTGCTGTAACCAGATCATTTTCGATTTGAAGCAAGCCTGTTACTTCCTTCATCGCTGCACGAAGTCCTGCTTTATCATCATTGTTGATTTTTTTGGCAACTCTCGTTTTCCAGATGGAATTGGATGATAGCGAACCTCTTCCTTGTCGCACCTCTTTAAATCGATTTATGTCTTCTTCTTCAGAACGAGCGGCACTACACTTTTTTGGCCGATATGCATCATCAAACAAGCCAAGGAGTGACAAAATCTCCTTCTGATCATCGGTAAGATCATCCTTTTTCTTTGCAAGATATTCTTCCCTCACTGTTCTATCTTCCTTTCCAGTCAAATCCATTTTCTCCATGTGTCTCGTGATTATCTTCATGAAACCAGACTGCTTCAAGGCTTTCAATTTCTTCACCACAAGTGTTTTTGTTGTATCAGACATGTAAATGGAACTATTCAACTGAATCGATTCATGAAGATTGATGCTGTAAGTTTCCTCTGTTTCTGATGTCATCTGATTCTTCAGACGTTGCCTAAGCTGAGCAATTTGTCTCGTAATCACCTTCATTTCATACTTTGTACTATCTGCACCCTTTGCAACATTAACTTCCGCTACAATGTTCGAGGGAACATACACTGATTCCAGATCTAAATCTGCAAACAACTCAGGAAATGATTGAACCGTCTCCTCTACTGTCTTTCGGTCCATATCAAATTCACATTCTGCCATCTCGCAGACATTTTTTCCATCAAACACTTCATTGCATGATGGATCTCCGATGCTTCGAGTAATATCCATTACTTGAAGCATTGCTGCACGAATACATGATTTGACACTAGTGCTGCTTGACTTGGTGATGTTGGTACCGTTAGACTCGGTGCTGCTGGTGCTTTCCTCGGTGCTTTTGGTACTGCTGGTGCTTGGTTTCGTACCGCTGGTGGGGGTGCTTGATTCGGTGTTGGTGCTTGACTTTGGCCCGGTGACTCTCCTACTACTACGTGACTGGACTTGCTTGCCATTTGACACATCCCCATTTCTCTCTTTCTCTTTCCACAAGTTGGACAATCTCTGCATTAGAACTCCAACTTTTTCACGAAACTCGGCTATTTCTGATGCACCAATGTTGAATAACTGATTATCAACTATCAAGGATTGCAAACCAGACTCGAGTTCCTCTCTGGTGAAAATTATGTCTACCAGAGTTAACACCCCCAATGCAAATTTGCATGTATACAACCCACAAGAAACACCATCATCCTGCCGTGTAACTGAAATGAATGTAAGTTACTCCACCCTTCAAAGAATCAAATCAAAACAATATCAAAACAATACTACTAACCTTTTGGCTCAACTAATGGCAATGAGTTCCGGTTGAATGGACTAACATCTGTTTTCATTCGACCATTCCATTCAATGTTTAGCCACTTTGTTAGTATCTTCCGAATCTTATTTGATTTATGGATCCCTGGGAGCGAATCAAGATGGAAAAGACATGATACCTCCTTGCTTGTGTTTTCATTTTCTACATTCGCCACCATCCCAGGATTTACTACCACACCTAGTGACCAATGAATGTCACTGAAAACCGGAACCATTACAAACTTCTTGTTGAAAATATCATTATAGCTGCTAAATCCCAATGCATTCCGCAAAGTATCTGGGTCATCTCTCGAAAATGCTGACTCTAGCAGAGTATATTGTAAACTACTCATTACCCAACATTTTGGCGAGGTTATTGCCCTGTTGATGCAGATTGCAGACAATTTGTTAGAGCATATTTTTAATGGATGCATTAACACACATCATGACCTTACCACCTCAAAACCAGGTTCACGTGATGATCATTCACCATTCTCACTTGCAGAAGTTCTTCCATATCATAATCAGAAATAGTTATAATATCACTTTGTGGTAGGGGAACCTCCACATCGCGTTTGATTTCTCTCAAATCTCTATTTGTCTCGACCATCTCTTGAGTTGACATTGGAAAAGGGAACATAAACACCGTTATTCGAACATTGTTTGTAGTGTTGGATGATGATTTAGACTTGACTGTCGTACCAGAGAGCGAGGATATGAATGATTTAGAAGAGTTTGATGTCGTGATGTATATAGAGGATTTACTCTGTGGTGTTGTGACGGTTTGAGAGGATGTTTGTGTGATCAACCCTTCTTGAATCTGTCTCTTCTGATTCAATTTTATATCAACCTCTTTGATCTGTTTTGTTAACAGTTCTTGATTTTTCAGTGCCAACTCTCTTTCCAGCTTTTTATTTTGCTGATGAATATCCTCAACAGTTTGTTGATCGTTTGACTGCCTAGTAGGGACGTTGCTATGACGTTGGTTGTGGTTACGACCTGCTCCTGTGTTAGGATAATGAAATTGGATGTTGCAGCGACGTCCAAACAAAATGATGTCCAATCCATTTCTTCTTGTGGATTCTCGAATCAGAGTATCGCGTAGAGTTTGCCTTGCAATTCGTTCGTATTCTGGGCGATGAGGATGAGTGACTATATCATTGAAAGATNTTGCTGCTGGACCATTTCACCCTCCCCAAATGGACCCAATCAAGGATGCTGCAATGTCAAACCAGATCCTAGCAGCCAATCTGGGTCAACAACAAGTCTTGTTTGGGCTTGGGTTAGTTGGAAGTTTGGCACTTTGACACCAAACCTGGCCCACCACTGATGGCTTTTGGAGTCATGACACCATGTCTGTTGCTGCTGGACCATTTCACCCTCCCCAAATGGACCCAATCAAGGATGCTGCAATGTCAAACCAGATCCTAGTAGCCAATCTGGGTCAACAACATGTCTTTAAGCACAACTTCTAGCCCAGCTGCAGCCCAAAACTGACTTGTCCTCATGGTGCAGATGGGCCACCAGAGGAAGCTGGTTTGACATTGAATGATCCTTCATTGGGCCCATATTTAGGACATGGAATGGGTTAACAGCAGTGGATGAGCTGTCATGACTGCAAACTTCTTCAGTGTTGGATTGTTCCTGTTATTTAGGTCAAAGTCAAAGCAAGAGTGTTGCGATTGCAAGCCAGACAGAGCACATGCACTGCTACACAATGCTACAATCACCTGTCAGAAAGAATCACAGTTTTTTTGGTTTCCTATCATCAATTGTTGATGTGATGACAGAACTCGTCAGGCGGCCTGCTCTTATCATATAGTCATTAAAGGTGGAAAGATTGCTCCACTTGCTGCCAATGTGTTCAACAGGCAATAATCCACCTTTGAAACTGAAGAACAGCTTCCCTTTATTTGCAATGATGTTATGTTGCCTCTACGAGGACAATAGATCTCAGAGAGGATTCCATACATTTGATGTAGATGGTAAACAAACAGCAGCAAGCAACACTACCGAAGAAATGCACCAGACACATAAAAATAAACAGCCACCTCTAGTCTCCATACTTAGTAACCCAGAGAAGGCAGTGACTTGGATACAACAGCTATTATTTAATGCAATTGCAATCATCCAAAAGGGATGCAATGAATTGCAAAAAGTACTGGATCCATCTAACTGAGCCTAAACCACAATACCTTTCTATGTGTGTGTGAATTTGTCTCACCCTTTACCTCGTAACTTGTTTTGCACATTTCCTACCTGATCCTACGTAGAAAATCTCTCCCGTCGTGGCGGCACTGCAGTTCTCTGCTAGTGCTAATGCCAAGCCTCTGCCTTCCACACAGTGATCTTGCACCTCCGCTGGCCCCCTCCTTACCTGTTGCTGACAAAATCAGTGTCACTGGCCTCCAAACTGCGGCAGGTTAGCTCAACACCTTCCAAACCAATGGCTGATGTCACTACTCCTGTTTAATCTTTAATCCACCAGCAGCAAGCGTCCGTCTTCACTGCATTCATTTGCTTATATTTGTAGATCTGGTGTATTCAGAGCCACCAGACGAGCCGCTCCTGCTCATCATGAAGGAACTATCTACAATCAAAAATCAGGTCTCAAAACCAATCACATTACAATCAACATTAACTGATCGAACTTGAACACCAACACACCAGATTTGAACTATTGTTACATCCCAAATGCGTTTCGTCCCCAAATGCATTGGGGTGCGTCAAAATGCGTTTGGGGATCTCAAATCTCCAAATGCATCTCGTTTCGTCCAAAATGCATCTCGGGACAAAGCGAAATGCATTTGGGGACGTGATCTCACAGCGACCAATAGAAGGGGCTGCAGCAAGTTCTCAGTGGCCGCGGCCCTGCCACCGCTGCTGCTATAGTATCTTGATAAACTGGCTGCAAACGAAATAAGTATGTAACACAATGATGATACAAGCAAGTATTATAGTATGATTTGCAAATTTCAATCAATTTATTGCATTAACAATAGTAGCGTGAAATCTAATGATATACTGCGGTAGATACTTGCAATTTTCATCTGTACACATTTCGTGACATAGCGAAATGCATTTCGTTGCGTCCAAATGCATCCAGACGAGCTGGGGCTGAATGAAAATGAAAATTCACTTGGGACGTCACGAGATGCATTTGGACGCAACGAAATGTATTTGGGAGCGGTTTGCATTTCGGAAGTTGGCGTGACTGTCCCGAAATGCATTTCGTGTTGATGGTTGTCCCCAAATGCATTTTGTTTGTCCCGAGAAGCATTTGGTGATTTGAGATCCCCAAACGCGTTTCGATGCACCCAAATGCATTTGGAGACGAAACGCATTTGGGGTGTAACACTATGTTACTATGGTGCATCACATACGTTATGTTGGTACTTCTGATTCTGATTACAACAAGCCCCAGCTGCAATTTACATCATTTGTTGATTTAACAACTTTGGCCGGGCTGGCATTTATTACATTATGGCAACGGACATTCGATTGAACCTGCCTTATTTACTCTCTAGCTACTTCAGAGCAGAATTCCAGTGTGCGTTCACCCTTTTGGATTGGCGCCTTACCTCTTTACTTGTTTTGCAGGCCCTACCTGTTCCTACGTAGAAATCTCTCCCCCCTCTTCTCCTCCTATCCCTCTCATCTCCCCCGCTCTGCCACGCCTCATTACTTTTGCCCTCGCGCCCTGGCCCGCCACTCAATCAGCACATCATGAAGACCGTCCTAGCATCAAGAACTCTCGACATCCCCGAAGGAGGTAAGAACATCATGGCCACGTTTGGTAGTAATAGTATTCTGTAGTTGTTGGCTGCTGCATGAAAAACTCACATCGTTTTCTTCCAACTAATTTATTCAATGTTAGTCACCGTGGAGGTTAAATCTCGCCATGTCAAAGTCACCGGATCTCGTGGAACCCTCGAGCGTGATTTCAAGCACATCAACATGGACCTGCGTAAAGTTGGCGACAACAAGCTCCGTGTAGACTTGTGGTTTGCCAACCGTAAGCAGCTTGCATGCGTCCGTACTGTGTGCTCCCACATCGATAACATGATTGTGGGCGTCACCCGTGGATTCCAGTACAAGATGCGCTTCGTTTATTCCCACTTTCCCATCAACGTTAGTTTGAATGGCGGCGAAGTCGAGATCCGTAACTTTCTTGGAGAGAAGAGGGTGCGTAAGATCAAGCTATTGGATGGCGTGAAGTACGAAAGGTCTGCCGACGTCAAGGATGAGATCGCCCTCGTTGGAAATGACATTACCAAAGTTTCTCTTACGGCTGCTCAGATCCAACAGGCTACTAATGTCCGTAACAAGGATATTCGTAAGTTCCTTGATGGAATCTACGTTTCCGAGAAGGGTCCTTTGCCTGAAGTATAAATTAACAGCATAATTCGCTAAAATGTCGTGCTCACAACATGATCTTAGAGAACATTATAATGTACATAATCCAAGATTGTTTATTGATACACGTATCACATCAATTCCACGTCATTGCTGTAATGATAATTATGGTTGATACATGAACTGGAGATATTGCATTCTTTCAGAGTTCATGTGTTATGTTGGGCTCGCCTTTGCATCGGTATTGGAATGCTTTTGTCCACGCAGAAACGAACGGATTATACTGTCATCTTTATTGTCTCCACCAATCACATTTGTCCATTTTATGTAGATAAAAAGAACTATCAACAGAATAACACCACACAGAGCTTTTTGTTTCAAGGTACAGCGTGATTTAGATGAAGACTTGGAAGATAACACCCCACTTGACGATGGCGATTCAACTGCCTGCAAATTGTTGGGTGCTTTTCTCAAGCTCCCACTCGGTCCTTTCACTTTCAGACTATTATTGGTTTTAGTTTGTTTTGATTTCGGCTTAGGCTCGAGTTTTGGTGCTCGTCTAGAATGCAATGAACTCATTTCATGTACAAAAAGCAAGCGTTTAGGATGACATTCAGAACTCGGATGCACTCTCAGCAAGCGCCCCAGCTCCCTCCTATCCTGCTGGCTCCTGCTTCTATCGTGCTAGGCGTAGGTCGGTTTCTATTTGAAGACTTGTGTTGGATCTCTGCTTTTAGGAGCACGTCTCTGCGTACCTGTATGGTTATTGAACCTCTTTAGTGTTTACATCGCAGGAAAGATAGTACATGACAGGTAAAATCCAAAACCCAAATCTTCAACCGAACTCTCATTTTTATCGTAGGCGCAGTCTATCTCTAGTCAGCAGCACCCAGACAACATAATGAAATTCCACACGGCAATTCTCTTCGTTTCATCAGCCAGATTAGTTGATGCCTTTTCGGTAAACTCTTCCTTCACGCGGCGAGGGATGCAGGTCTCAGGTCCTATGGTTGAACATACAAGTCGCCGAACCTCCACTACTGCCTTGTCCATGAACCTGTTTGATAGATTTACCCGAGTGGCCAAATCCAACATAAACAACGTTCTCAAAAGCTTAGAAGACCCAGAGAAGATTATGAACCAGGCGGTTGAAGATATGCAAAATGACTTGGTCAAAGTCCGTCAATCATATGCCGAAATCACTGCCACGCAACGCCGTCTCATGAAACAAAAGGAGCAAGCGGACGCCCTTGCGGATGACTGGTACAAACGTGCACAACTGGCCTTGTCAAAAGGTGAAGAGGGTCTTGCAAAGGAAGCTCTTACTCGTCGCCAACAACAGGTCGAAACGTCAGAGGGGCTACAGATACAGATTGATACACAAGCAACTGCAGTAGACAAGCTCTACGAAGGTATTCAAGCATTGGAAGCGAAGATCCTAGAGAGCAAAGCGAAGAAAGAACAAATGATTGCGAGAGCCCGTACTGCACAGAGCACTCAAAAAGTAAATGATATGTTGGGGGGAATTACTGGAAAGACATCAATGGATGCATTCACCCGAATGGAGGAGAAGGTTGAAGCTCTGGAGGCAGCAGCAGAAGTTAGTGCTGAAATGGGATCTTTCAATGGAAAAGCTCTCCCTGGCTCTTCGGGCAGTTCAATAGAGACGCAATTTAAGATGCTTGAGGCTAGCTCCAGTGTTGACAGAGAGCTTGAGGAAATGAAGAAGATGCTTGGGGACAGCAGTTCAGCCAGCAAGAAAGATGCTGGAGTTGATGATGAATTGGAGCGACTCAAAAGAGAGGCAGGCTTGTGAGGGTGATGTGATGTTTGATTGTCATTGCTTGATATACGCAGCTCAAGTTCCATGAATGCGGGACGGGGCAGAGTGTAAAAGCACTACAGCCGAACCGTATGTTACTAAATAATGTTCTAGTTCACTTAACGATAATATACTTCCAGCTGATCAACTCGCATACGCCATTTCAAAGAAGTCTTCCTCTAGCTGAACCGCGCGTAGAAATGCCTCCTTACACTTCAGTTTTCCTTCAAAATCTAAAATCTCTCCCTCTTTATCCAACAGACCGCGTAGATAACTTACAACTTCAGCGAAGTAGGGTCCACTATGAAGATCTACCCATTCAAAAGTTGTAAAGTCATCTCTAATTGTAGTCTGAAGTAACTTTTCTCCCCATGATTGATAGCTCCACTCCGCGACAACAACGACACTTAACATTTGTCCAAGAGATCCCTGCAAGGCGACTTCTCGCATAAGATTGCAAAATCTCTTAGTAACTTCTTCATCCGGAACCTTTGCTCTTTCTTCCTCACTGCACCCCAGTTTCTCAAAGCAACGTGTGAAGTACGTGTTTTCTTTACCAGTAATCATAGCCAAGAACTGACATCCTGGAATCCTATCATCGAGGCTCCTTGCATTTGATATGATAGCCGCAAGGAGTACGACAAATGCATCGAGAAATCTGTGATCTTGAATAAGATACTTCTTCAACACTGTTGTAACAATGCGGGTTGACTAGTGAGAACAGAGGTGATTGAATATCTAGTAGATCTGTATGTTCACGATCTTTCTTACCATTGCGATCAATCTTCCCACTAGCTAACTCTGTGGTGAACTTATGGTTGACGACACGTTCCCATTGATCACCCGCTGCGGCCCTGAGTTCTTCTGTAAAGGATGTGAATGACATATTCGTATGTACAAGGATAAGATATAATGGGTTAGTTCTATGCATCGGCATCTATCATCCGTCACTCATCTTGGTAGGCCGGCTGAAGATAGCGTGATGGCAGCATTTTTCCCGCCATCTCACGCTTACCTGTTCATGACGTCGCCGTCGGCCGGGCCTTCTGTCAAGATGGTGGATCCATGTTCCATGTCATTGTCTCTATCTTGCCTGCGCCTACCTCTTCGTGCTGTAGACCTGATTATAATAATATCCTCAAGGACAATGAGATTATATGTGGCGCTGACGGCATCATTCTTCACCCAGCAATCATGCGAGGCGTACATAGCATTGCCAACCCATTTTGTTCGTCCATCGGCTCAATTGGCCAAACATATGCATCGGGCGCAGCGTCTGTTTGTGAGCAACCAAGATGACGAAGATCTCAATCAACTAGACCTCGACCGCGATGAGTTCATAGAGATGCTGAAGCAGAATGCAGATTTTCGAGACAAGTTCGAATCTAGAAAACGAGACTACGCCGAAACGGATCCCAACTTGTGGCTTTCATCAGATATAGACGACAATTTCGACGCCGCATTCGAATCGACGTGGGACGAAAAACTGAATCGTCAAGATGATAACTGGAGTGCATTTACTAACCTTGACACGTCATCGTCCGAAGAGGCTTCCGATGCATCCACATTCGATGCAGCATTACCATCTCCGGAAGATGATGGCGAAGAGGCCTGGCTCAATACTCTTCAAAGTATCTCAGCTGATGAAATCAACTTCATGTCAAGAGAAGCAGATCGTGCAGATAACGTACGCCAAATGCAGGAACTTGGCTTTGGAGAAGAGTCCATTGGTGCTACTCTCGGTGTGGCTACAGATGATGAACTAGAACGAGATTTAGACAATAAACTGTTCGAGGCATTCAAGAAAGAGACATCAAAATCTGGTTTTGGAATGTATGTAGAAGATGACGTCGATTTGGAAACAGTTGAGAGCCATACTCGAGTTGATTGGGATGATGAACTAGATGAGCCTGTGAGGTCACAAATGGTTTATGTTGACGAGCACACATGTATTGGCTGCACCAACTGTGCCATGATCGCTCAATCTACATTTTTTATGGAGCCCGAACATGGCAGAGCACGTGTATTTCGGCAATGGGGCGATGACGATGAAACCATACAAGTGGCTATTCAGACATGTCCAGTTGACTGCATCCACTACGTGCCTTATGATGAATTAAAGAAGTTGGAGATACAGCGGCGAGATCAGAATATTAACTTTAAGGCACGTCTGGTGAATCAAGGAGAATATCAAGCAAGTCATGGCAATACCGCAAAATATGGTGGAAGCAGGCAATTTACTGAGGCGCAGACAATCAGTGGAAACATGGGCTCAAGATGCAATAACTGCCCGACAAGAGGCTGTGCCAACTGTCCTATGTATGGGGTTGGACTGAATCCTGAGTTTAAGAAGAAAGAAAAGCTGCGCAAGGAGAGACTACAAAAGGCGGCAACCAAGAAAAGAAGAGAGAGCGAGGAGAAACGTGCTGAATTGTAGACCTTCTTTTGCCAATTGTTTCGTTGTAAATATACTTATACCTGATTGGAGCATAGTAGCAAGCCTTTAGAATATACATATGTTACAGCAAGCTCGCTAAGGGCGATTTCTGTTTCAATCACAATGTTGTTGGTGCCTGTCAAGTACTTCGTACTGGACCTTGGTTCGTATGCCTCGGCCTCACGCAAACGAGAAGGATACACTCTTAAACTAAACCTGCAATTCGTTCGTATTCTGGGCGATGAGGATGAGTGACTATATCATTGAAAGATACAAAGGAGTGGAATCCGTTGATGTTTAGAGAGTCGATAGCAAAGCCCTCAATATGGAATCTGCTAAATTCATAATCAATCAATCTTTGGATGCCTTGTCTAACCTCAATGCGATTGACTTGGGGTGGGATGCCACTAATGTAGGTATTTGTGGAATCTCTGATCCTATCAACAAATGTTGGGAAAAGAGGAGGTGGTGGAGGAGGGTGAAAGTACATTTTGAATTAGCTGTGTCTATAGATGTCAGTATGCTGGGAAGTTGTTGGCATTCCGATGCTGCTGGTAGATGCGACGTGTGGTGGGGGGAGAACGGAAACTTTGGCATATCAAAGATACCCTGTGATTCCGAAAGGATTAAGGCGGGAAAACTAGCACCGAATAGACAGACCCGGTGTTGGCTCTCGTGTTGGTTGCGCTCGACACAATAATTCAAAAGGAGAGATTCTTCTCACTCACAAGAATGTGGAGCGACCGTTTGGAGGGAACTGTTAGAAAGAATAATATTCATTAATGAAGAGGTTACATTCATATACTGACTTTCTTGTTCCCTCCAACGCTCAAAATTTTCGGTTCAACGACGCACCATAGTTTCATTCTCGTGCTCCTGATTTCACTTGCTTCATTGTCAAACTTCGATATCACAGAACTACTCAGCGCCCGATATTGTCGAACACTTCTACGCAAGGAACTGTTTGATTTGGTGCCTCGAAATCACATAACTCTTCATCTGTGCCCATTATCAACAAAAATTCAGACAATTCTCATATCACAAGACTGGCACAGTTCCATTGGTCATTCATCGTTCTAAGCGGCGGAAATTCACCTGTCGTTCCCCAAATCAGGCAACATACCGCAGAACAATCGCGCATCTCCCCGATAACGAACGCTTTTGGCCCATCAATCGACCCACTCGACCCGTCAAAGTGTTCATTGAGCATATCCGGTATCCTTTGGGGCCCTCGTTCAATTAAACCGCACGAATTTAGTGGTTTGTGGACGCATAAACGGATCGATAGTTGAATCATTCGATCTATTGGGGTGGTGTACATCATCACAGACTTTTACAGAACGTTGGTAGGTGGTCTGACGCCGAAGTTATCGATTAGGAAGGTATGTTGGGCTCACAAGTTGTCGTAGCTGTCTTTTCGGTGTTGTCGTTGTCGAGCTGCTGCTTTGCTGTGTCCTTCTGTAGGCGATCGCCTTTTGTTGGTTGTCATTCCTGCTGCCTTGATTTGTTGCCTGGTGTCGAGCTGTCCTGCAATGCAATCAAAGCCTCTTCTATTCAAAATGGCGTGCATGCACTCGACAAGCAGTGCCGTAGGCCGGATGTTGAGTGCTGTGATCCAGTTCATAAGCTCATGATGAACTCTGTGCCACTGCTGTCGACGTGCTTGCAGTCATAGATTCTGCAGACAGCACATGCTTTACTTCGCCTGTTATGATTGAATGAATTGAACTCGTTTTCATGTCACTGCAAACTACTTTACCACATTTTGCACTTCAGAATCCTGTCGTGTGATTCGATGAGGCTCTCGCTGAAGAATTCTTCAGGCTTCAGGTCAACTCATCGCATTGTGTTGCACTTTCTTGTCATTTTTGAACCTCGTCCGTCTTTGCCTGATTTGTCTGACCGTGCAATGCTTGGCTCTTGACCACTTGATTAATTCTATTGACTCAAATGCTCCAGTTTTCTGAAGCCACTTCTAAGTTATTGTTCGTGTGTTTGAGTTCAGATTGTTAACAAAACACGATGGAGCCTAGTGAAGATTCTGACCTCAAGATGGACCCTAAAGAGAGCGAGGCAAAGTCTCGTAGCAGCACCACCTCTAATCCGCCAAGAAAAAGCCCACCCTACGGAAGCATTCTTCCAGCCCTTCCACAGTCAATGCCGCCAACTGAAGGCTTCAGTAGTTTGCCGTCCAACCCATATGACTCTGGCTCCTCTAGAGGTCACTCACCTTACGAATATGGCCAGCCAATTTATTCTGCTCATGACCGAATGTTTCCAGGGATCGATCTCCCAGAACCCAGAACTAGGCGATCAAGTGGAATTCTTCCTGGCAGTTCCGAAGGATTCTCGTCGTCTCTTGGCTCCGGAGGAGCATTTTCAGCTCTTCCTCCTTTGGATCAACCATCAAGTTACTATTCTCCTTCTCCTGTCTATGGATATGGTTCAAGCACTCCAGGCTACTCGAGCACTGTTTATCAAGATCCTTACTCATCGTCAACCATGGGTTCAGGAAGTTCATACCAGCATACATATGCATCTGGAGAGAGTGGCTATGGGATGTATCCCAGCATGGCTGGCATGCCGGCATACCCTTACAGCCAAGCTTACCCAGAGTACCAAAGCGGACGTGGATATGGACCTCCTGGAGGAAGATTTGGTGGGCAACGGAGACCAAGGCATACCACGTCTTACGCGAGTGTTCCAGGGCCTCCCATTGTTCAGCCTGGAGGCGCTAAGGGCCCCGATGGTGCGAATCTTTTCGTATTTCACATCCCCAATGACTTCTCAAATCAAGAGATGTATGATATGTTTGCCCAGTATGGAAATGTCTTAAGTGCTCGCATTATGGTAGAGGCAGAGACAGGAAGAAGTCGTGGATTCGGGTTCGTGTCATTTGACTCCACTGCAGCTGCAGCGAATGCCATCAAACATCTCAACGGGTACCCGGTAAGTGAACGGCCAGTGTCTGTAATCCTCTTAGCATCTTGTGCCCGTACCTAATTCAATATATGATGTGTTTTCTACATTATTCTTCAGATAAAAGGCAAGCGCCTGAAGGTTCAACACAAACAGATTAGAGGAAAGGACAACCCATACGAACCATACTCTTACTATCCAGCACAATCGTCCGCGCCAACAGTGCCGATACAGCAGTTTGCTGGCAGCAGAGACACTTCGTCAGGTCAAGGCTACAACCTTCCGACCCACCTTCTTGGTGACGAGGGTGAAACCGATGATGACAAGAAACCAGCAGCAACAGAAGAAACACAAGAAGTCAAACGAGGCCCACGTCATCATACTCCAGTTTTGCCCCCAATGCCACCTCAACCGCCGGACGATGACGACGAGGAAGATTACAGTGGGTCTCTAGACGCTCCTGATCGTCAAGACCCATCACCATTGGGTGACCTTCAAGATCTTTCCAAGGCTTTGCCCAATCCCTGAATATAGGAGAAACATTATATAATTCGTTTAAGGCTTGTGCCCATGATGCGGCAGCACTTGCTATTGCATCGTTATCTGGCGACAGCAAACAGAAAACACTTCATCTTGAGAGATTACATATGCTAATGTATTATTAAACTGCATTTTTCACAAACTGAAATGATTGTCGGTATAAGAAGATGTGTTAAGTACAACTGTTGAACTGTTGAAAGATATTTCAACTGCAATGCTTCTTTCCTCACCACTTTGGCCCATCGATCATTTTCCAGTTCATCGATCATCTCAAATGATAACATTGCAGAAT
This sequence comes from Cyclotella atomus, assembly GCA_036939935.1. Lineage (NCBI taxonomy): Eukaryota > Bacillariophyta > Thalassiosirophyceae > Thalassiosirales > Thalassiosiraceae > Cyclotella > Cyclotella atomus. Next base: position 1,398 of record JALLPI010000721.1, on the reverse strand, counting down.
GTTATTTAGCATAGCTCATACAAGCAATTGCCACCTAAGACACAGATTTTGTAGTTCAAGGTTTGACCCGACACCAAAGTACACAAATATGATCTAATTGCAACACTCCAACATAATAGCAATTTCCTCCCAGACCTGCATCTAATTGCAACACTCCAACGTAATACCTTCATCAGATGGACAGCAATTTCCTCCCAGACCTTGACATTTTTCATGCATTGAGCATTGCCTGCTGTCTCCTTTTGAAGTCGAATCGGAAATTGTGGTTTTACTCTTAGGAACCAAAGTTGTATCCATTTTGATGCTTGTGCTATGGCTATCGTCATCCCTTCCAGATGGCCCATATAAATGGTTGAACCTACATATTAAGTGAAAGAAATCCGTGTGATGATACCAGACCATAAGAGTATCATCGATATTACAGTGTCACACTCACCCATGAGACATACCATACCCAAATCCTCCCATGATCACCAGAGCAATCAAAATAGGGATGGCAGCACGGAAAAATCTTCCCCAGAGAAAAGGCGTTTGATTCAGGTATCGCGTATTGTTCTCATCATAGTGATCATTGTTTCCTTGAGGCACACCTACGGAGCCATAGTTGTTTGCCATGGTTTAGGTAGAGTATTAGAACACCTCACACGTTGTGCTGTGGGTACTTTTGGGCATGGGCATAAATTTGGGCGGGAAAACAGGGGGCGGGGTGATTTGATTGGTAGCTATGCGGCCGGCCCGCCAAATCTCTCTTACTTTTTTACTTTCATCCGGAATCGTACCTGGATTCGTGTGGTTAGCCTACGTACGTAACGGTATCCCTGTCTCGCACCCTCCCCGTGTATCAAATCCATATCGTTCGGCTGTGGCCCCCGTACCCACTACCTCTAGTATTGGTACACAAGCGTCAAGTATTTTTTTGCCCTCTTTCACTACCCCACATAGGAATAGTATGGTCGATCCCATCTCTGATCTGGGACTTACCAATAATACTTCAAGTATTATTTGCACCTCCTCTCCCCTTGCACATCGGAATTAGTTCTAAGTGCCCCCGCCAACAATGATAAGCAGTCGAAAGCAAGCATAAAGCCAGTAATAACAACGAAATGACATCCATTTACGAAAGAATTACACTGCAGTACTATTGACGATGCCTCCCACCACACTTCCCTCCTCTTCTGAGGAATCATCTTCATCATTTGCCTTGCTCATCAGTGTCTGCATGTAGCCAGCATGCCTCCTGATCCTGTTTTGATTGGCAGGCTTCCACTTAGTGTCATCACTCATCCTGGCATCCCTCTTGGCCAATCCAAAGAAGCTGTCACAGTGAAAACGAACCAAACAACTCCCGCCCGTGAAGTTCCTGTTCTCAAGAATACACAATGATGCACTGCAAGACTT
>JALLPI010000720.1:0-17140 GCA_036939935.1 Cyclotella atomus | reverse complement strand
TAGAAGGTATATCCAAAACCTACCCGTCTACTACAATAATTCCTGTTAGACCCATCCTGATGGTGGTTGGCTGGGTGGGTAAGTGTGAAACCGTTTTGACTGCCTTTTGGGGGAGCTTTTGGGTATTAACCTTTATGCGTGAAAGATAATCAAGTCACAACGAACTCAAATGATTTAGGTACAACGCACGGGGAAGCAAAGCAAGCTAACAGCACCATCAACCATCAACATCGCAACCATGAGAGACAGCTTCAACACCCCCAACCTCCCCCAACACGGAGCCATAACCGACGACGACCACTTCTCCGACGCCGCCTCCGAAACCTCCTCCACCCTAAACGACCTCAACAACCCTTTAATCGAACAATCCCAAGACTCTCCATTACAACTCGCCCTCGACGACCTAGAATCCCGCATCGTATCCTCCTTCAACGAATTCAAATCCCATTCGGGCCGTGTTACCTCCACTACCTTTAGCAGCATTCACGATGAATTATCCAATGTCCTCACTCCTGTGTTGGAGACTGCGTCTCATGTCGCCCCCATGAATGGACGGACTATCTGCACTTCCTTTCCTGATGTGTATGATTTCGAATCCGTCATGGATACTATATACACCAAGATCAATTCCGAACTGGTGCTGCCGGTATTGTTGGAATCGGCACAAAGTGAAATGAACCCCCCGAAACGAGCGGCTAGTTTGCGTATGTTCCATTTGTTGTTTGTGGAATGGAATAAATCGGGGAGTTGGTTAGATAGTACTAGTTCCAACAGTAGTAATGCGACAATGGTCTCAATCCGCAAGGCCGAATTACTCAAACGATGGGTCCAAGCCTGTATACCCAATTTAATGCAGACATTCACATCGGAGGCATTGGATGCCGGTGCCGCAGGGCGGGGAGTACTTTCGGCATCGGCGGCTCTCAAGCCTTGTTTACGGTATATGGCCGAACGGATTGCCGAGGCCGATGATGCTGGTGCCTTACGGTTGTTTTTGCCGGTGATGCGAATGATTGAGAAGGTGTTGGGAAGGGTGTTTTTGGAGGGGGCGACGAATAGTCTGGATGGAGGTGGAGAGAATAAGGAGAACGATGCGCTGAGGAGTTCCTGTATCAAGTTTTTGGAGATTGTCGTGCTTTGTTTTTCGCATAAGGCTTTGCCTGGGATGATGGCGGGGGGTACGTTGGCTAGTAGGATGAAGAAGGATGCTGCTGTGAGTATATTCATACCAGTCTATACAACAGAAATAAATCCACTCTGACTTGCGCTAACCTCAATGTTTTTTCAGGGAGCCAACGACTTTTCTCTCGAAGATCTACCTCCGGGGCATCCAATCATTACTCGTGAAAATCTCGAGGAGATTGGAGAGTATGCATTCACCACATTGCGTGGACTGGTATTTTTAGGTGGACAAGCCAAGATTGATCCTGATTTGTTGCGTGATGCTGTTGCTAATGCAAATGCTTCTGCGGAAGGAATGGTTGGTGGTGAGTGATTAATGGTCTCATAGCCTGTTTTTCTTTTCATGCTGGCATTTCTTACAGTTCACATGATGTGCACATCACTTAATATATTTGTAGGATCCAATCCCTTCCAACAGATATTGGCCATCATCAAAGTTAGTAGTGTATTTACTATTCTCTTGCATACTGCAATTAATGCCATTGATCTCACATGATAACCCTTACATGTCTTAGCCTGCTGCACTAGCCTTTCAGAAACTCGAGTCAGACGCCGAAAAGTCAGCTACCAACGACGATTCTATTGCCATTGATCGTTCTGCAATAGAAATGGACTTTTTCTTATCTCAGAAATCTTACTCCATATCGGTCAATGCCATCCAATTACTTGCCACGAAACGCCCCCTGTTTTTCAAAGAGGCTGCCACGTGCTTAGCCCGAAGAACTATGAATCCACCAGAAGATTCAGAAGGAAACCTCACGAAGTCTGCGATTGTCGGTATTCGAACGCATCTACGCTCTTCTTGCTTGACTCTGTTGCGTCACATCCTGTCAGTTACCAGTGGTTGTTCTGATATACTAGTCAAAGCACTGTCGCAATGTGGAATGGAGGCACAGGCCGAACGAGCTCTAGACGCATCAAGGAAGCAACTCAATTTGATGAAGGGAGGTCGTGCCGCTCGTACTCGAGCTCAAATCTTTTATGAGTGGGATACAAGTACGGATCTTTCACGAGCGAAGAAGAGACAACGTGATACTGATGATGCAGAAGCTAGAGTACGTGCTGCCAAGCTTGCTCGTGGGCTTGGATCTGGTATCCAGCTTCCGACCAGTATGAGTGATGCATGCGAGCTTGTTTTGCTTAACTTGAAGCACTTGCCTTCGAGTCGACCTCCTGTGCCATCGTCTGTGCAAAGGTCACAATTTGTGAACTTGGATTTAGTCGTTGATGCAGTGATGTCTAACGGTTCAGCTTTATCCATTGATGAAAATCATTGGTATGATAGAGATGGAGGGCATGCTTGGACTGTTGAAGAGGGGGAAATGGACGAAGACGGAAAGAAAGAGCTCATTTACCAATGCAAAACGACAGATGAAAAAGAAAGAACGAAATTCGCAGAGCAATCACGTGTTGCTGCATCTAAGGCCTTTTCTCGTATATTGGCATCGACATCGAGCAATAGGTCAGAAGTTGCTGCAAATGTAGCGAAGAAGATTGCCGCTAGGCTGGCTTGGATGTTACAGGATACAAAGCCAGATGATAATGCAGAGTTTGCACCACGAAATCCTCTCGTTTCATCGTGTCTAGAATACGATATCAATCATCCTTCTGGATCAGAGTCAAAACCCAATATTTCTGCTGAGTTGTCAGCTCGGGTGCTAAATGAGATGTATGTGAGCAGTTTGACACTCGAAGAAGAGAATGTACCTCCCAAAAAGTATTACGAGGAGTGTCTCGATTATTATGTGTCCTCAGTTGTTAACGCTAACAGCCCCACCGGCAGCAGCAATGAGGAGAAACGATCCGCAAATCTGGCCGCATTAGCACTACCTCACCAGCTTATTACTTCCCCGTCTTTGACTGCAGCTTCTTTGAATTCGGTGGCATCATTCTGCGACATTGAAGAAATAAGTAAGAAAGCTGCCAAGACATCCAAGCAGTCTATAACTGAATCAGCTGCTTTGCATTCCGCAAAGGCCGCCGCTGAAAAACGCGGTAAGAAGTCAAAGCAACTGTGCAATGTACTCATACTTCAACATCTCACTTCGTTTTCACTTTTACAGCAACGGCCGCTTTGATTGTACTTCGCGATGTTGCATTTCAGCGTGATAATATGCGTGGTAGTGCAATAGGGTGCGCTGTGGCAATTGCAGCTGGGCGCTTACCAGCTAGTCCTCCAATTCAAGATAAGGCACTGAAGCTAGTGATGAATGTAATCTTCCAGAAAAACTCTGATTGCGCAACAAAGGTCGTTGAGTCTGCCACTCGTGAGTTAGAGGCTGTGGTTCAGAATGCAATCGCTAATCATGGCGACACTTCTAAAGCAAAGGAAGGTAGCGAAGAAGAGAAAGCAGCTATTTCGGGGGTGTTGAAACCAGTGGTGTTGTTCATGGCTCTTTGTGTCAGACGCCCTGAAATCATCAAGGTCATCATGGAAGCGAGTTGCCGCGATGGCGCTGATATTATGGTGAAAGCTGTCAAAGCCAACATGCCTAAGCTTGCAAAAGCAGCAGCTGCAAAACATGGTGCGTGATTTTACTGACTGTCTGCCAAATTCTAATGTATCGCTCACAAACATGCCCGAGATAGGTGCCGCGAGCATCGCATTATCTGTTGCCGAGATGACCAGTGACAAAGAGACACCTCTACTACTATCTTTTCTTGACAATCTTGCGCCTGCCAATGAGAAGGCCCTTCCAAGCCAAGACCTAATTGACGCTTGTCATGAAATCCAACGCAACAAATCAAATGGGGACACCAAAGACTCACGCTACATCATTCCAATAGTGTCGGGTATGAAAAGAATTGAGCTCGAAAGCAAGCTTCCTGAGTTTGTTCAGGACAGTGACGAAACCTTTAAGACGTCTCTGAAACGAATGTCTGAGAGATTGAGGCGATATGCTCTGATTTATCGTGACGAGCCTGATCCGAAAGAGCCCTCGCTTCATGGAATGTCCAGCTGCGAGCAAATCGTAAACTTACATCGTATTGATTTCAATGCTATCGGCTTGCCTCAAAAGCGCTATCTCGATGCAATAAGGTTGTGCCTTGAGGATGACGAGATGTTCAGTGACAGAGTGATCCAAGCAGCCCTTGATTACATATCCGGCCAGTTCTTGGAAGGGGAGTCACTCCCACTTGCATACATGAGAACAATCATTCTTACCTGTTCAAAACACGAGAGCCTGCATTCCTGGATCTGTCATGTTTTATTGCCTCGTCTCGTGGAAGGAAAAGTTTACACCGACAAAAGACAATGGGAAGGTTGGATGAGATGCGCGAAGATGTTGGAAAATACCGGGGACCAAGGTGTGAGCAGCAAGGAAGCCATCTCACGCCTCCCTCCAGATCAATTAAAGATATACCGCACAAAGTATCCCAAATCCTAATAAATAAGTTCATGCACTATCAAGTACTACTGTAATGAGATAGCTAAGTAGATCATCAATCAACATCACGAGCATCATTTCTCATACCCTCCATTCGCACAGCGAAAAACATGGTGACCATTGAGATAGCTGATCCTCCCAACATCCATAGAAAAATCGGAGACCATGCTGCTTTCGCCCTGTTTCCAGCGTTTAATATTCGAGCAACATACGAATTAAATATGGCCAACAGTCCAAATCCACTCACGTCAAATGCATCTGTGATTGTAGCTGAGCCTTCTTTACCTCGTTTCAGTGCAAACATGCTAGCGGGAAGGTAAAATGGGATTGATAAAGCAAAACCCCAAATGAACATTAGAAGCGATCCTATAGTGGGAGAAAGATGTATCCTGCCTCTAAGAAATGCATACTGCAGTGCCAAGCAGATTGTTGAAACTGATAACAGACCAAACATTGCCTTTGACTTGTGTTTATATGTCACTGAAGTTGAAGATGCCGGGTATACCTTCTCTGAAAGAGTCATTACAGATGTAAGACAGCCTACAGCAAAAAGACTACCAACACGAGCTGATGAAGCTGGCGAGATGGCATAGCATTGGTTCATATAGGACGGTATGAATAGCAGAAACGAAATCAGCACCATCATAATAGTTCTTGTGAATAGATGTAGCCAGAACTCTGATGTGCGAGCTTCTCTTGCCAGTATAACCAACGAATTCTTCATTGTAGCTTGCTTTTGGTAACTAGACTTTGATGTTGTAGTGTCGTTTCCATCATTGCTCCTAATTGAGCTTTGCTTTCTAGAAAAGTGCAGCAATGCCAAGGGTATCAACTGAATAACACTTGAAGCACGAAAGACCCATCTCCAATCTGTGTCAACAATGCCTAATCCTGATCCTGCAACAGCATTGTCTCGTATTGCAGCCATCTGAAGTAACCATGCAAAGAATGCAAAACTGGCAGCATTTCCAGTTCGTGCAGCCATTGCCAGCTTTCCTATCTCCTTTGACCATCTACTCTCATCCATGTAATCTCGAATAGTCTTTACGCACGCAGCCCAGCATGAACTAAATGCAAAGTCCACAATTATCCAATATCCAGTCAAAGCAGTCAGTGTAGGACATGTTGTAGGCCCTAACCCAATGCACCCAAGACAAACCAACAACGTTGTCAGTGCAATTTGCAATGATTTCACTCCTCCAATTGAATCAATAATTGGCCCAAGTGCCAACTTCCCTACTGCTATAGATAGAGTAGAAAGTGCAAGCAGTCTAGATATTACATCCTGCCGTGAAATGTTTGTACTGTAATGAGCCAAGCCAGAATTGGCTGAAGTGATGGATGATAGTGTTGATGGCAAAGCGCACTTGGCTCCCATCACAGTCAGATATGTAACAAAAAGAGAAAGCGATATAAATGCAGATTCTTTTTGGTCTGTCGCCGTCACAGCTGGATCATGGACATTTGCTGCACCTCCTCGTAAAGTGACTGATGAGTTATCGATTGGTGATGTGTCGAATCGGATTGATGGACCGCACGGCAATAACCGAAGCGGATTTCTGCGTCTTTTGACTGATAATTGCTTCGTTTCCAGCCCAAAGGCTGCGGCTGGTAAGCTCCAGCAGCTGAGCAAGCTGAATAGAATGATGGAAGATCGAACCATTTCCATGAATATAAACTATGGTCTCTCAGATTACCTGTAACTGTATCATTTTCATCATTGATGACTCGAAAGCTTACCTGTAACGTGCATAATATGGTACGATACGCCGAGATGTCAAATCGATGGTAAAATAGGGCCTTCATCGCATCCGAAATGGAAGTAGCAGAGGAAAGGATCGACATCTGCGGCTGGCCGACAGACGTTCTGTCAATAGATCATCCAAAGAAATCTGACAATTCTAGGCGGCACACACTTCTTCTCTTTATCCCAGGCAACCCAGGAGTCATCCACTGGTATGTAGACTTTCTACACAAGATACTGCAGCATCTCGGAGAAGGTTATGCAGTTCGAGGTGTCAGTTATGCAGGCCATGGTGTTGGAGATGACATTGTCGGTTCGGATACAGATCACGCCAGTTGTTTAGAAACGAATGTAGCTGATGCTACAACAACCACAATGCAGAAGAAGATGGATATAGCTTGGACAATTGAAGGGCAAGGTATGTTATACATGCACGAGTATATGAACTTGTCCACATCTTTGTATATGAAATGCTCGCCTCGTACTGATCCAACTTAGTCATGCACAAAATTGCATGGGTGGATAGAATCTTGATTGATATCAATGAACAATCTACACCAACCAATCTCATATTCATATCTCATTCGATTGGAGCTCATCTAGTCCAATGCCTTCTCCTTGAACGACCTGATATACTGGCAAGAACTCAACATATCATTCATTTGATGCCTTTCTTTCGTTTTGATCCGCCTTTCATGAAGAAAGCAATGCTGTCAACTGTTGCAAAACACCACAATATGGCAATACCGGTAGTGACCACAACTGTGCGCTTTGCATCCTATACCCTGCCTCGCAAGTTTGTAGATATTTGCATGAAGCATATTGCTGGTGTCGAATGTGATAAGGGAAGGCAAATTGCTCTTGACATATTTGGAAGTCCAAAGATGGTTAGGAATCATTTGGTTTTAGGAACACAAGAAGTGAGAGGTGAGACCATACATCAACTCATATATACCATGACCATTCTATATACCATGGCCATATTGTTACTATACTAATTCGGTTTACACTCAGAACTTCCCGAAAGGCCAAATGTGAGTATGTTCAAGCATCTTACGCTTCAGTAATAGCTGTAGTTGACATATTTACTATCACCTTCGTTGCCATTTTCAGGACATCGCCTTAAGATTAATAGGTGAAGCTTCTTCAACTTCCATACTGTTCTGTGATCCAGATCAATGGGCACCTCTCTTTCACATGGAAGACCTGCAACGATTACAATCAGCTTTAAAGATTCCCAATAACATTGACCCTCAATACTTGGATGATTTGAGCCATGACTTTGTTGTTCATCCTGAAATGATTGAACCTGTGGTGGAGTTTTGCATTAAATGTATTGAACAAAGAATATCGAATGCAAATGAACCAATAGATGTAGCTAAGCTAATCTCTAAACTTTGAACTGAGGGTTGTACCTGTTCTTAATGCAGGGCTCTCTCTGCATCCCACGATACCTGTAAATATCGTTGTTACACGTATGTTGACTACTTGATCGAAGGATGTCCAAAGAAGGTCATGCTTCGGCTCAAATAACTGCCACCTGCATCATGCACGCTAGCTCTCGCTCATACCCAACGTTTGCAATTGAAATTATTCTCATCTCAACGCAGGCAGGCATATCTTCACTTTCAAACACCTAAATCATGACCGATCCAGCCGAGCCCCTTCTCGACCCCGAAATAGAGCTCCGTGAGCCCAGCTTCTGCGAAAAACTCTGCGCCTGCGGCTTGTGCCTGTGCTTCACACCCCTCGCCTTGGCATGTGCATTCTGCTGCTGCGCTGCCTCCACCGCCGAATCTGCAGTGAATAAGGCCCAAGGCAAACGATGGGATGCTACACAGAATAAATGGGTGATTGATAAGTTAGAAGAGGAAGGAGAAGGTGTTGATCAACTTCCAAAGGACGATGGCGATATATTGAAGGGCCTCAAGGAAGAGGACGTTAAGCTGGGTGAATCTACGGTGAAAGTGAAGGATACTGAGTATTATGATGTTCTTGGAGTGACGGCCGATGCTAGTATGTCCAAGATTAAGAAACAGTATTACATCAAGGCTCGTGAATGGCACCCGGACAGAAACCAGAGTGAAGAGGCCAAGGTGAAGTTCCAACAGATTGGAGAGGCATATCAAGTCCTTTCTGATGAGAAATTGCGTAAGGTATATGACAGAGAAGGCAAGGATGGCCTCAGTGGTGATAAAACTGAAGTGGCAATGGATCAAGTTGATCCGTCTCTTGTCTTTACATTCCTTTTTGGCAACGATTCCTTCGACACCATCATCGGAAGGCTCCAGCTCGTGACACAAACACTTGCTGGAGATGATAAGTCCAAGATTTCTCCACAGCAAATGAAAGAGTTGGAAAGGCGTCGTGTCATTCGTCTAGCGATGGCTTTACGCGACAGAGTTCAAAAGTATGTTGATGGAGATGTAAAAGGAGCCAAAGCTGAATGGACAACGAAAGGAAAAGAACTGGTGGAGGTGCGTTATGGTGAACAGATCTTGAATACTGTAGGAACAACATACAAGTTGGTCGCCAAGCAAATCATCGGAAGTTTCTCTGAAGGTATGAATGCCAAGTATGAAACAATGGGAATGCAAATGGATGCGATGAAGAATGCCGCCACTGCCGCACAGACTGCTGAGAGTGAAGGAGACGGATTGCCAGCCATGATTGAAGTTATGTGGAATATGACAGTGATTGACATTTCAGGTACCTTGAGAGAAGTGGTGATGAAAGTTTGCAATGATACATCCGTTTCAAGTGATATTAGGAAGAAAAGAGCCAATGCAATACTGGAGTTGGGTTTGATATGGGAGGGCTTGAAAAAGAAAGATGCGGGTGCCAAGATGCAGAGCATTCGCAAGATGTATCAATCCGCAACAGCAGCTGCTATGGAGGCAACCTTAGAGAAAGTCAGAAAAGAAGAGGAGGACGCACAAAAGAAGTAACCCCTTCTTGAGATATCCATGGTGATTAGATTTGTGTTTTTGTTCATTGTTAAGGACAGTGCGCATAGGGAATTGTCATGACTGATTCAGTGGAAAGTGAAAAGTTAAGATTTGCAGTTAAAGTTAAGTATTTAGTGATTTTTGACTGATCATTACATTCGAACCACAATACGCTTGGCTCAAGAGCATTACTTCTGCAAGAATGTCGAGTCATCGCTAGCGATCAACTTCACCGAGAAAGTAAGCTCTCTCAATTTTATGTCCGGATTGCCTTCCTCGTCTAGTTCGACTTGCGGTCTGTTCACAGTTACGTTCACAACATCACCAGGCTCGAATTGTTCAATGGCCTTAAATAGATCTTCCTCCTTCGTTATCTGTGATCCCTCGACTGCTGTAATAATATCGCCAATTTCAATGATTCCACTATCACTCCTACGAATTCCACGTAGACCAGCTTTGAATGCAGGAGTACCAGGCTTGACTTCCAATATTAGTATTCCTTTTGTAATTCCTAGAGCCTGTCGAGCTTGTCTCGAGTCAAGGATTGATACTCCTAGCAAGGGCCGGATGATTTGTCCATTTTTGATAAGCATCGAAACAACGTACTTAACTGTATCAGCTGGAATGGCAAATCCCACACCTGCAGACGCTCCACTGCATTGTACAAGAATGGAGATTTCTGTGAGTCATCGCAGAGTAGTTGCACCGCAACATCACCCACTTCTGTACACCTTACCTTGGAGAGTAGATTGCAGTCGCCATACCTATCATTCGTCCTGATGAATCGAGTAAAGGCCCACCAGAGTTACCTGCAAATGAATTGAAACGTTAGGACTTGCGTGATACCAAATCTCAGTGCGTACCATGTGCACTCAGATACAAACCATGACAACTCACCAGGATTAATGGCAGCATCTGTCTGAATCACATTCGATATAGGTCTACCAGTTGGACTCTTGACCTCTCTTCCCAGACCACTGATGACACCTGTTGTTAACGTGTGGTCAAGCCCAAATGGATTTCCTATCGCAAGGCTTCCTTGACCAACACGTAGACCTTGAGAAGTGCCAACCGCAATTGGTCTTAGTTCGTTCATTGGCGCGTCTACCTTCAAGACTGCAATATCTATACTTGTGCATAAGATGTGCTCAGCCAATAGCCACTGAAGTAAATCAACAATCGTAAACAGATGTTAACAAACTTACCCTTGGTAGGATCAACACCAATCACTCTAGCCTTGTAAACATTCCTGGTAAAGCCATTCAAAGCACTAGACCCACCGGATCCCAATGCCCCTGGTCTCACCGAAGTAAATGGATTAATTGTATTAGTAACAGATCCTCCTTTGGCTGTGATGAGATTGTTTTCACTGACTGCAGATGATGCAGAAGTTAGAATGGCAACCTGTGCCGACTTTGCTTCTTGAACGACGTGGAAATTCGTTACTATATGTCCTTCGGAATCCCAAATGTATCCACTTCCAGAACCTATTGGCACCTCCATTCTGAAGATGTAGCATTGGAGGTTAGCAAGATGCAATCCCCATGGGAGCTGCTATAAGTAGAACACACGCTTTAGATACTTACATATTGGTAGAAAACACATCCCTCTTCTCCGCAAAAGTATCAATGTAAACCACACTCGGTGCAACTCGTTCAAATATAGCAATTCGATTCTCCTCTTCCAAATCAGCACACATGATACGAGATGGTGCCGTAGTCTTTTGGCTCGTACTGACTTGTGGCGGTGGTGCATCGAGTACTTCGACTTGGGCGGATGCTGATGGATGATAAGCGAGGAGAGGTGCTGCCGCTTGCAGGATTGATAGGACTTTCCGTCGGGTCATGTCTGGAGTAGAAAGAGCTCCAGGTTCGGTAAACTCGCAGCCATCGATGTTTTTCTTTACGTAGAGTGAGTTCAAAGGCAGTGATGGCGAATTGGTACTTGATGGATTTGTTAAGAAGGCAAAGCATACTTGAGGTGAAAGAGTAGCAAAGATGGCCACTAGAATCAATCGGCATGGTTTACATGGTGACAAAGGTGTCATGGTGAAATTTGGTCTGTATTGTGGTAGAAATCAATGTGTTGGCTTCATCTAGATATCGAATTCGAGATGTGTGATGTGGTTTTGGATTTCGGACCTCTCTGCGCATGCCCATATCATGCCCAACGACGCCATTGTTCACTGCTGTAGGTAGAGAGAGGGTTCTATCTCAGTGCCCTTCCCAATTCGATGTGCGCCCTGCGCCTCTCACTGTCTTCGGTCCTCTTGTCTCTTGGTCTTGTGGTTTTGTTGTACCCCGAACGTTTGCCACGATCATAAACTAACCATGGCGGATAGACGCTCAAGTGAAGACGGGCCCGACGCCTCTGATGATACTGGTATTATATCGTCTGAACCTGGCCCATCAACAATAGAAACGGATCAGAGAAATAGTTCGGATGTGAACATGTCAGACAAAGATCAAGCACCGAATGCAGCTTCTGTTGCTGCGATTATCATACCTAGTCCGGACAACAGCGAAAAGAAATCAGTTTGGTTTGCACCATCAATAGAAGCAATGGATCATGACAATGAGGCACCCGTTCCAATGAGCCAGACAGATCATGCAAGTAAAGATTCCAAGATGAACAAAGGTCCCGAAGTGTTGGATACGGCTACTGCACCTCAGCCATTTGCTGCAGATTCCAACTATGACTCTGCTGTAAAAGAGAAAGAAAAGATGTTGCAGAATGAACAATCTGCGTCTCAGGATCTTGCTGTGGATGACAATATTAATGCATCAGAGGCAGCAACATCAACTCATCGAACATTACTGTACACAGCTCTTGAAGAAAGCATATCACGGCCACAAATTGACGAAGAAATGCAAATCCTACCCACTAGAACAACATCACGTCGAGCGGCAGCAATTCAAGCAACAGTCACGACAGCAGTATCAGACGAAACAATCTTTGATGCATTCTCGCAACGTGCATCGACAATGCGGTACACCGAAGGCGATGATATCTTCATACCCGAGGCAACACTTGTAGAAGAATCAATAAAGGAAGATATACCCTCCGCAGAGGTGGTTGTACCCGAACGATATTCTGTAACAGTAGCAGGGAAGAAAGTACACGCGGGAATACTTGCAATAGTGATCATTCTAATTGTTGTATTGACGATTAGCCTATCCGTCATGTTGACAAGGTCTTCCTCTTCAAAGATGCCCACTCAATCTCCTACGATGTCTCCTACGTCTAGTCCGACGAGTGAATTGTATTATAACTTGGTTCAAAGAGTATATGGTGATGATAATGTTGATTGGAACGAGGATAGACACATTGCCATGTTGTGGTTGGAAAAAGATCAATCCGATACCCCCAATTCAGTCACTGATAAAGAGCTTCGTGAAAGATATGCTCTTGCTTTGCTGTATTTCATTTCTAATGCCGATGGCAGTTGGTTTGATCATATTAACTTCTTGAGTGAGGATCATGTCTGTACTTGGAGGATGAAGCGTTCGGGAGAGAAGAAGGGTGTGTTATTATGTGATGATGACGGAAGAGTGGTGCAGTTGGCATTATGTAAGTTATTTTCAGATTAACAACACCTCAATCATTCCATCCCAGTGGCTCACTATTGATTGCGCGGTACTAACTGGGCAGATTCAAACAGTCTTCACGGTACACTTCCAATGGAATTTAAGTACCTTACAGAGATTGAAGCTCTTCGCTTAGACTCCAATAGAATCGAATCATCTATCCCTGATGCATTTGGGTCGCTTTCTAAGCTGTCTGAGCTTATTCTCTACAGTAATGCAATGACGGGATACCTGCCAGCGACATTTTCGAACCTCGGTAACTTGACAACGCTGCATTTGTCAGACAACATTTTCAGTGGTCCACTCTTGGATGTGGATACTATATCGAATTTGAGAACATTCCGAATAGATGGAAATAACTTCTCAGGCACTATACCACAAGCTTTTGGGAGCGTATATCTTGGTACGTTCTCGTTGTATATCTTATATAGAGGGGCTAACGATGGGCTAACTTGTTACTGTTGTGATCAGACACTTTCCATATCAATAGGAATCGATTTACAGGTATCATTGTGTTTATGGCATTAGTTATTTGCATCTAGCATAAAACCTCCCAATCATGCCTCATTCTCTTTCACAGGAACAATAGACTTTATGTGTAATCGACTTCCACTCGATTATAAAATTGACTGTGATGGTACCGAACCCGAAGTTACTTGCACCTGCTGTCTAGGCTGTACAATTATTGGAGATGATACATGCGAGAAGGATGAGGAACTAGCTTCTATCACCATTTCTTCCGGAAAATATGATGATACCTTCTCTTGGCAGCTATTTAGAGAGGTCAATGATGGCTTCATCTGGTCAGATTTACTTGCTGCGGGAGGCGAATACGATGCAAATGAAGTGGTTTCTTTTCAGTTATGCTTGGGATATCCTGGAAACTACACGTTTCGCACACAGTCGAACTCCACCGTTGATTCTGGAGCGAGTATTGAAGTATTAGTAAGCGGAAGTGAATTGTATGTTGGACCTCAAGATTTCGTCCCCTTCAAATTGTCAGAGAATGGTTCTCTTGAAGAACTCTATGGTCAATACGGTGGGTCAACTGATGATGCGGCGCCCGGCGGCCTCGGCTATGGACCCAATTATGACACAGATGACGAGTCTTTCAATGTGACTTGGCCAACTAATTCAGTTGAATCTGTCTCCTCTAAACAAGGGCCGTGTATCATTTTTGAGATGCAGCTTCAGACTGACTCTTTCGGCGATGAAGTAAGTTGGGATATTGTCAATGCAGTCGATGGGGCCGTAGTTAGATCGGTTGACGGAGGCTATTATGAAGGCAACACAACCTACTATGAGTACGATTGTTTAGATCCAACTGGATGTTATACATTCACAATTTATGATCAGTGGCAAGATGGTATTTGTTGTGGGGCTGGAGAAGGGCGGTTTAATATATCTGCCAATGGCAGGTTTTTGTATAATGGAGGTGACTACAAGGCATCGGACTCCGTAGTCATTGGTGGCAATTGCGCTACTACTGTAGCCGAAAGTGGCGAATGCCCAGCCAATGCAAATAGTATCAATGTAACCGTACAGAATAATGCAGATAGTTGGGAGACAACATCGTGGGAAATATATGACAATGCTACTGGCCAGATCTACTGTCTGAACTCTTCTGACATGGATAATTCTTTCCATACAACACACCAATGCATCCCTAATGACAAGTGTATGGTTTTCGCTGTTGATGGCTTTAATGAAACAGGTGGCGGTTCTTATGAGGTGACTTACAATGATGAAGTCATCGCTTCAAATAATGATGTTAGGTACCAAGAGCAGACATATTTTGGAACATGTGACAAATAGGGTTAGCACAAGTTCCAGTCAATGCATTTAACATGAATTTCTTCTTGGTGTAGGGTTTAGTATGCATAGCTGACATACACATAAAATTTGACAACCAAATAGATTGGAATGTGTACTATTCAATATGTTGAATAGGCTCAGGTAAATGCTAGCAATAAAGCAAATCATGAGACTTGTGGGAGCTTAGCAACAAAAACTTTGAACAATAGTTTTGTGACAGAATGCTTTCTGCATTAAAAAACAATGGAACAGCTTCTTACTTTTGACTGAGATTTCTTAGTGCAGTCAGAACCAAGAATCTGAGCTATGAAAGCACTTGGCTTTGTCTTCTTCTTCAGATATTTGAAAACATGGCAAAGGCAAATTCAAATGGGGTCCTTTTTATACAGCTATGTTTACATTAAGAGAGGATCATACTCAGGAGGATTGTAGTATTTTCTTTTCTGAAGAAGCGATTGGTAATAATTACAATTCTGTTTCCTCAAATGGAAGCTTGAGCTTGAGCAGCAACAGGAAGATATAAATTCTGATGATTAATGATGTAAATCTGGCCATCAGCCTTAAGGATAAACTCTGACCAGCAAGTCTTCCTCCTAGGTTGATTGAAGAGAGACTATAACTCCCTGGGTTTAAAGTTACAGCAGGACCAGCTGGTCTTTCTCCTAGGTTGAATTGGAGAGAGACTATAACTCCCTGGGTTAAAGTTACAGCAGGTCTTCCAATTCCAACACCTTGGTTGGATTGTGGGTTGTTGAATGACAATACCTCTCTTGGTTACAAGATTTACAGGAAAAACAGCTGTCACGCCTTGAGTTGGGTTGAAGAGAGACAATAACTCGCTGGGTTTACTGTTACAGCAGGTCTTCCAACACCTTGGTTGGATTGTGGGTTGTTGAATGACAATACCTCTCTTGGTTACAAGATAAGATTTACAGGAAGAACAAGAACAGCTGTTACGTTTGAGTTTGCACATACTACATACTGGTAAGGATTGATGCAAATATGACCAGAAGGTCTTCCAACACCTTGGTTGGCTTGTTATAATTAAAAGATTTTCAGGAAGAACAGCTTGGACCTACTGGTGAGGATTGTGATAACCTGCTCCTCGCTCCTCGGATGAATTGTTAAGAGACAATACCTCCTTTATGATAATCATTCCGCTGGAATTTGCAACTCTGTTGATCAGCATGGACATATCTTAAGCAAAGATTCAAGTTCAAGTTTGTAGATAGGTCTGGAAAAAAGGTTCTATCAATTTTGTGGCCAGAGTGCTGATGCTATGCCTATTCCAGCTTGGCGGTCAGATTCTGAGTTAATGAATTAGTTGTTGGCTCAGTAGCTCCACCTATCTGACATTCCCCACAAATTCAGCATTGGCTCCTCACAAGCCTCAAGAAGCCTCAAAACAATAGAAAATAGCAAGAGCGCATTGCTAGGGGGTCCAGCCCATGTCCCAATTGTTAAAATCCCAGGACCAGAAAATATGGTGTCTACTCCGAATCGATATTTTTCTCTTCACAACTCACGGGCGACGGTTAGGACACTCTCACAAAAATGGCGTTCCATTGCCCGATTTGTACTCCAACCGCATCGCTTTTATACACAAACGTCGCAACAGTGCAGTGGTTTTGCAAATCGGCTTTGGTGGTGGCATGCACCTTTCATTTATATGCTGAGTTATGTTGCAAAAAGTGAGCAGCATCGCGTTGAAACGAGCCAATCCACCTCGTTTGAAGGACCAATGCACCCCCATTGCTCGGCCTGTAGTCAACCAATTCACCCCAAACCTTTTCCATCCTCATCCTAACACCCAAAGGCATTGCGTGACGTGCTCGGACCGTCGTATCATCCACTGCTGCCTTCCCCACAGCCACCGAGGCCAGCGACACCGAAAAAAATCGCCCGTTCACCTCCGAAGCCGTCTGCCGCCGGTTCTCGTCCTGTAGTGGTCACACGGACCTCCCAGCAGATTTCTACGGCCGCAAATAGACCGTAGACAAGTCCGCCGTGTTTGAACGGTCTAAATTTGACCAATAGGAGGTGAGTTATCATTATTTTAGCTATCACCAATCTATACTATCACATCAATCTATCGCATCCCCCAGCATCATCCTACCACCAATAGGTATTGTATTTTGAACTATCATGTTAAATATACATTAATCTAACATCTTCCTTCCTGTCACAGGCGTGTCCAGCAAACACGAAGAGAACTGCTTTGTTGGTGGACAGGTCAGAGGCGGTTACACAAAACAATACTTGTCCAGGACTATGGATTCACTTGATTTTTCGAGGGAATAGGGGAATCCCAAAATTTTTTTCAGCACTTTGCTACTGCATTTGATCAACTTTGACCATGGCAAATCCCCACCCCAAGCCGCCGAAGAAGAGAATGTCTCTCTCGAGGCACAAAGGCGGCCGTGATCGCAAGCAATCCCAGTATGAATTTGACGCCGCGAGAGAGGAATTGCAGCT